>JAVJIF010025568.1:0-30294 GCA_038442645.1 Agave tequilana | reverse complement strand
AATTTCAGGAGATAGTCAATTGCATTAACTAGTTAGATTATGACACTTGCAATGATACCTCATGTGCCTAGAAGTGATACCCTTGATATTCTGATGATAACGTAGCGGAAGTTGTTGGAGGTTAATTGATCAAGTTGTGCCTTAGCTTGTTTTTTTTTTTTTTTTAAATATGTCATATCAGGCTATATCCTAGCGAAGCACTATTTCGTTTAGCTATGGAGAATATTTGTCATCAAGTTACTTTGTTATGCATCTTGATTACTTACTACGATCTGGCAAGGGCAACATGGTTTCCTCATTTTGGCCATCTATACAAGTCCTTGAAAGCCTCAACATTCTCTCAACAAGTGCATTGGTTGGTGGTTTTTATTTTCGTGTATGGATAGATGTCACTATACATGCTACAATATACATTTCTTCTTGACCTCAGGGAGGGTTTGATTTTTGAAACAAAATAAAATGTGATTTAAACTGTAGACTAGCACGAGTAAAATAAAAAAAAAAATCCCTTTCCTCTTCTGCCTGCATGAGGTAGTTGTGGGATGTCCATTGGAGGGATCTTCCGCATTTCCATTTGTTCATCTTATAACTTTGTGAACTATCACAACAATAGATCCATACATGTACAGTTTCAACAAATAGCTCTGAAGATTTTCTCTTGTCATCCATTATAAGATAAAAACTAAAATATATTGCATTTCTTAGGACACTCCTGAACCAGCGAGGAAGAAATAAGACACTCCCCCTGCAATGCATCTCCAGTTTCATATTCTCCACCTTCAGTTGCTTCAGTTGGGAACATCATTGGAGATGTCCAAAACACATCCGTCCTCAGGAGGAGCAGATCGTCTGTGGTTCGTAAATGCCACACAAGCGATGACGAGCTCGATGAACTCAATTCGCCCCTAACCTCAATCCTGCCACACAACTCATCTTCTCCAACTGCCCAGTTGAAGGGAACAGTAGCTCAAATGTTATCAGATACCAGCTACTCCATGATGTATGGAGAAACGATGATTAATTCCCATACTATCTGTTTTTTGCTTTTCTTTTCCCTTTTATTTTCTTCGGATGCGCATGCCTCCCATATATGATTTGTATAGTCTGTATTTTTGGTCCAGTTGAGTTGCAAAGAAATGGGTATCCTAATTTTGTGTACACTCTTCTTTTCTATTGTTCAAGTGTTGCCTTGTTTAATAGCTGCATGTCATTCAGGGGCTGTTTGTTTCGTTGCAAAACGTTGCAAGTCGTAAGTCGTAAAATGAGAATGGAAAAAGTGAACTGTAGCAGAGAAAATATATTGTTTTTACGGTGTTTGGTTGATAAAGTGAAGTGTAAATGGAAAAGTATATTGTGTTTTACGGTGTTGGTTGATAATGTGAAAGTGTAAACGATAAAGTATATTGTGTTTTACGGTGTTGGCTGGTAATGTAAAAGTGTAAATGGAAAAGTTGACCACAAAATTAACTGTAGCAGTGATTTAAATATTATAAATACTATTAAATTAAATCTACTATTGCAAATTAAATTGTATTATAAATTTGAGATAAAAAATTAATAATCTTAATATTTTATTATAACAATAATATTAATAAAATATTAGTATAAATACTAAAATATTATTAAAATATTAACTAAATAAATAATATAAAATTTTAAGAAAATCTAAAGAACATTAATAAAATTTTAAGAATACTAATAAAATATAAATATTAAAAAATCTTACAAAAATAATAAAATATAGTTATATATTATAATATTAAAAATACTGGAAAATTATTATAATATTATTGTAATATTAAAATTAACAAAGTAAAATATAATTATAATTTAATAATAAATTATCATTATAGTATTATTATACTGAATTATTATTACAATATTAACATAATAAAATATTAATATAGTAATAAAATATATTATGATATTAATAAAGTAACTTTATATTAAAAATAAATAATTAAATATATAGTAATTTTATATTAAAGTATAATATTGTTATATTAATAAAATATTAACTCTAAATAAAATAAAAAATGGAATAAGTATTAATAAAATAATAAAGTATTAAATAAAATATTAAATAAAAAATATTAAATTAAAATAGTAAAATATTAAATATTAAAACAATATTAAAAACAATAAAAAAATTAAAGATTAAAAATATAAAATAATTAAGTAATTAAATAAGAAATTGAACACTAAAATATTAAATATTTAATAATATTAAATTATATATTGATTATCAAGTAACTGTTTTGAACTGTAAGTGTACTACAAGTGAGAGTTACATGATCACAAAATTAACTGTAGCAACTGCAAGTGAGAAAATATAAGTGTAAAAGTGAGATTTACATGACCACAAATTTAACTGTAGCAACTGCAAGTGGGAAAAGAAGAGTTGCATTTTGCAACTTGTTTTTCAGCGAACAAACAACGGAAAATGGAAAAGAAGTTTTACGACTTGCGTTTTGCGGCGTTTTGCGGCGAAACAAACACGCCCTCAGTGCTCTTCAACATTCTGAAATTTAGTATTTGAACTCCATTCCTTGGTGTTGGAAAATGAAGAATATAAATGTGAATATTTGAATTGAATTATGGCGAGATCCGTTGATCGAATTAATTGGATGATGGTTGGAGTGTGTTCTCCTTCCATTGGGGACGAACGTGGTATATTCACATGTTTAATTCCGACTTCGAATGAATGAGATATTCAAGTCTAAAGATTGCCTAATTCAAAGTCAAAATGGGACTAAATGTAGCTAAAAGCAATTAGTCCCACATTGGCCTTGGGATGGAAGTTCGTGGTGTTTAAATAGAGAAAAGTGAGAACAAAGGGCATGCCCTTTGGGTACTTGGAGTTTTCGCGCGCGATTGGGAGGGAACTATGCGCGCGCGCCGCTAGCGGCGGCGGCGGCGGCGCCGGCCGGCTAGGCTCGGGTTCCCTACCCGGCCTGGTTCTTTTTGAATCGGGTCTCACGAGTATGAGTTGCAAACGAAAATAGCGCTCCGGTTTCTCTTTCTCAGACACACCAAAAACGAGAAATATAATCTCTCTCTTTCTCTCTGAGTTCTGAACTGAAGCGAGTTTCTGCGTTCTGAACTGGGAATTGGAGTTCTGAAGCAACTTCTAGCGAGAAGTGGGAAAGTCAGTTTCCGAAGCGACTTCCAAAGGAGATTCTACAAAATTCATTCTGAAAGAGGGCTCAGAAAATTCAACAGATTTTAAAATAAGAATTGCTGTCTGAATTTGGGACTTCCGAAGAAGAATATTCTTCAACCTTCTTTCTTACTCTACAGTGGGTGCTCCTCCAAAGTAAAGGCAAATATTCACCCGAAATTTGTCCCGTTGCTTCAACGATCCTGTGAAGGTACGGTTAACTACGGTTCGACCGTACGGTGTTTGGTAGTGCTATCCAAATACCGTGAAGGAGTGTTGTATTTTGGGAGACCAGCGTCCAGTAACCCGTTAGCACCAGTGCGGGGGACGTAATTGTCTTAAGGAGATTCGCTCTAAGCGTACCTCACTCAAATACTGTATAAGTGAATTAATTTCTCTATACAGGGGATATACTGATATTCAGTATATCGAGACTGATTTAGATTCAGTCTAATTGGTGTTTAACTAAGGAAGGAATTGAAAGGTGGTTCTTAATTAAGGAACGTTCTATTGAACGGAAAACCTCCCACCTGATATTTGCCGACCTGGCCAATTAGATTGTTTATTTCAGTGATCTTGAATAGTTGTCAGATTGATTCCTGTTAAGCAGAATCCAACAATCTTAAGACAATTACGTATTGAAGTTTCTTACTTCTGTTCTGCTTGAACTTGCAGAAAATGTCTAAGACTAATCAAGATAGCTCTAGTAAGGCACCAATCATGCAGCTACAAGCTTTGATGCCTACTCCACTTCCTAACCCGAAGCCGGAGAAGTCAGGAAAATTTGACGGTACAGAATTCAAGAGGTGGCAACAGAAGATGCTCTTCTACTTGACCACTCTTCATCTGGTCAAATTCCTGCAAGAAGATCTACCAGAACCCGGAACAGATCGGGACTAAGTCCTTGCAGTCAATGCATGGACACAAGGTGACTTCCTTTGCCGAAATTATATTTTAAATGGACTGGATGACTCTCTTTACAATGTCTATAGCCCTATCACAACGGCAAAGAAGTTATGGACCAGTCTTGACAAGAAGTACAAGACTGAAGATGCTGGTACCAAGAAGTTCGTCGTAGGACGATTTCTGGAGTACAAAATGGTGGACAGCAAGACTATAATCAGTCAGGTGCAAGAGTTCCAACTTATCTTGCACGAGATAGAAGCCGAAGGTATGATTCTACCTGAAACCTTTCAGATTGCTACTATCGTGGAGAAACTCCCACCTGCATGGAGAGATTTCAAGAACTACCTGAAGCACAAGCGAAAGGAGTTGAAGTTGGAAGATCTCATTGTGAGGCTTCGAATCGAGGAGGACAATCGAAAGTCCAAGAAAAGGAGCAGCAAGAACTCCTATGAAGCCAAAGCCAATGTGATCGAAGACTCAAAGGGGAAAGCATCTACTTCCAAAGGCTTAAAGCGGAAGAAGACTTCCCAGGGGTACAAAGCAAGGTCCAAGACGGCAAAAACATGCGCTTCGAGGGAACCTGCTACATCTACAATAAAGAAGGGCATAAGGCGAATGAATGTCACAGCCGTCTCAAAAGGAACAAGAAGAGCCATCCACAGGCAAACTTGACCAATCAGGAGTCGCCAAGCCTTTCAGCTGTGGTGTCAGAAGTAAATCTGACAACCAATAATAAGGATTGGTGGGTAGACACTGGGGCTACTCAGCACATCTACTCTGAGAAATTATTATTCTCTGAATATCAAAAACTAGAGCAAGATGAGCAATTATTCATGGGAAATTCAGCCGCCTCAAAGGTTGAAGGAAAAGGCAAGGTCATACTGAAGTGGACATCGGGGAAAGAGCTTACTCTGAACGATATTCTACATGTTCCAGATATCCGCAAGAATTTGATCTCTGGATCAAACTTAGTAAGAAAGGATTTAGAATGATTTTTGAATCAGATAAATTTGTACTTACTAAGGGAGGGATGTATGTGGGAAAGGGTTATCTTGTTGATGGACTTTTTAAAGCCAATGTTGCAGTGGTAGATAAAAAGTCTGTGTATTTGTACCCGAAGCTTATAAATAAAGAAAATCTTCTGTTTATTTGCTTGAGTCTCCTATTTTATGGCATGCTAGATTAGAGCATGTAAATTACAAGTCATTAAAGAACTTGTCTAATCTGGGATATATTCCTAAACTCAACTTGGAAGAAATTCGCAAGTGTGAGATTTGTGTTGAGGCCAAGTTGGCGAAAAATTCATTCACTCAATTGATCGAAATACAGAACCTTTAGGGTTAATTCATAGAGATTTGTGTGACTTGAAATTTATGCCAACTAGAGGCGGTAAAAAGTATTTTATTACTTTTATAGATGATTGTACAAGATATTGTTATGTGTATCTTTTAAACAGTAAGGATGAGGCAATTAATATGTTTATAACATATAAAGTCGAAGTTGAGAATCAACTCAATAAGAAAATCAAGATTCTAAAATCCGATAGAGGCGGAGAATATGAATCAAATGATTTTAGTAAGTTATGTGCTAATTTTGATATATTCCATCAAACAACAGCACCATATACTCCTCAGCAAAATGGAATTGCTGAACGGAAGAACAAAACTTTGAAGGAGATGGTAAATTCCATGCTCGTAAGTTCTGGAGCTCCGCAGAACTTGTGGGGGGAAGCTCTATTAACTGCAAATTTTATTCTAAATAGAATACCTCACAAGAAACTTGGTCTTATACCATTTGAGTTATGGAATGGAAGGACACCTTCCTACCATTACCTCAAAATGTGGGGGTGCCTTGCAAAGGTGCTAGCACCATTACCTAAAAAGCCTTAGTTGGGAGCAAAAACTATGGACTGCATATTCATAGGCTATGCCTTGAATAGTAGTGCCTACAGATTTCTGGTTCATAAATCAGAGATACCAGATATTCATGTAAACATGATTATCGAATCTAAAGATGCTGTGTTCTTTGAAGATATTTTTCCATATAAACAGGAAACAGATAAGATTTCTGGGAAAAGAACACATGAGATGGCATTCAGGGACGAAAGCCCTGAGGAACCGATTGTTAATGCGGAAACTGAACCAAGAAGAAGTCAGAGATTTAGAATCTCAAAATCTTTTGGTCTAGATTTCATAGCATACGCTATTGAAAGCGAGCCTCAAACATTTAAAGGGGCTATGTCAACCCCAGAAGTACAAATGTGGAAGAAACTTTAAATAGCGAAATAGAATTCATACTAAGTAATCATACTTGAGAATTGGTAAACTTGCCTCCTGGCAGTAACCCAATTGGGTGTAAGTGGATTTTCAAATGAAAATTCAAACCCGATGGATCTATCGATAAGTACAAGGTTGATTCGTAGCCAAGGGTTATCGACAAAAAGAAGGACTTGACTACTTCGATACTTATTCACCAATAATAAGAATAACATCCTTCGGATGTTGATTGCAATTGCAGTATTGCATAACTTAGATATCCATCAAATGGATGTCAAGACTGCATTCTTAAATGATGAATTAAATGAAGAGATATATATGGAGCAACCTGAAGGATTTATAGTCAAGGGCCAAGAACACAAGGTGTGTAAATTGGTAAAATCCTTATACGGTCTAAAGCAGGCTCCAAACAATGGCATGAGAAATTTGATAGTGTCATAATCAAAGATGGATTCACTATCAATGAATGCGATAAGTGTGTTTACACTAAAATAGTTGGAAATGCATGTATCATTGTTTGTCTTTATGTAGACGACATGTTGATACTTGGGACTAATATTGAAATTATTAAGTCCACTAAAAGAATGTTATCCAACAGTTTTGACATGAAGGATCTGGGGGTTGTTGATGTAATTTTAAGAATTAAAATCACCAGAACACCAGATGGAATCAGTCTATCTCAATCTCACTACGTGGATAAGATGATAGAAAGATTCAAGGATCATGGGATAAAAGAGAATACAAATCCTTTTCTGCCACACGTCCACTTTCATAAGAATACAAGAACTGGAATACGCCAGTTGGAGTATTCTCAGATTATCGAAAGTCTAATGTATTTGATGAATTGCACTAGACCCGATATTGTTTACGCTGTAAGCAAGTTAAGCAGATACACTAGTAATCCTAGTGATCAACATTGGACCGCTCTACTACGAGTATTAGGTTACGTATCACATACCAAGGAATATGCCTTGAGATATGGACAATATCCATCTGTACTTGAAGGATACAGTGATGCTAATTGGATTGCAGATTCTGAGGAATCAAAATCAACTAGCGGATACGTATTTACTCTAGGAGGAGCAGCAGTATCTTGGAAATCTTCTAAGCAAACATGTATTGCCCGTTCCACTATGGAATCAGAATTCATAGCCTTAGATAAGACTGGAGAAGAAGCAGAATGGTTTCGACAATTCTTAGAAGATATACCATTATGGCAAAAGCCAGTGCCCGCTATATGTATACACTGTGATAATCAAGCAGCTATATCTAGGGCACAAAATGTTATATACAATGGTAAGTCTAAACATATTCGTCGTAGACATAATACCGTGAAGCAGTTGCTCTCAAATGGAATTATCTCTATAGACTTTGTATCGTCAAAAGATAATTTAGCGGATCCGCTTACTAAAGGTTTAAGTGGAGAGCGTATAAACTGCGCATCGAGGGGAATGGGTCTAAAAGCCTAACCTTACCGAGTCAGCTTAATGGAACCTCACTTAGAGACTGGAGATCCCACGGACTAAGTTCAAGAGGAAAAACTAGTTATGATTGACTCAGCAAGTAAGCACTTAAGAGCTTGACTCCAATCCATTCCTAATGTGCACATAAGTGCTTTTCTACAAGTGGATTAAGGATAAGCTTAACGCTTTAATGATGCCTATATCTTGTTATTAAACAAGTAGAGTAGAGTAGACTACTCTTAATAGGACGATCACCTATATGAGTATAGAGTTGGGTCGGCTCTTTGAGAATTCTATGGAGGTTGTTATTCCCTAAAGATACTCTCTGAAACTAAGAATGTTCAGGGCCAAAACGGACACAACCGGGAACCAAAGTTGATTTGGAAAGTCACTGTGTGAAGCTTGTTGACTTGGCTTACACTAACGGCTAACAGTTCAAGATCTAGTTCACTGATTAGCCAGTAAGTCCGATAAAGTTTTCGCTATGGAAGGTTCAAGACCTAGTTCACCTATCCTGATGCAGTTTCTTTCTAAAGCACCTTTCACAATAGAGTCAGTCTTTTGTGTGTTATTTCCTTGAATCTTCATTCATTGTGGGGGATTGTTGGAATATGAAGAATATAAATGTGAATCTTTGAATTGAATTAAGGCGAGATCCGTTGATCGAATCAATTGGATGATGGTTGGAGTGTGTTCTCCTTCCATTGGGGATGAACGTGGTATATTCACATGTTCAATTCCGACTTCGAATGAATGAGATATTCAAGTCTAAAGATTGCCTAATTCAAAGTCAAAATGGGACTAAAGGTAGCTAAAAGCAATTAGTCCCACATTGGCCATGGGATGGAAGTTCGTGGTGTTTAAATAGAGAAAAGTGAGAACAAAGACCGCGCCCTTTGGGTACTTGAGTTTTCGCGCGCGATTGGGAGGGAACTATGCCTGCACATGCGCGCGCGCGCCACCGCTGGCGGCGCCGGGCTCGGGCTCGGGCCTGGGTATGGGTCTGGGTTCCCTACCCGCCCTGGTTCTTTTTGAATCGGGTCTCACGGGTATGGGTTGCAAGCATACCCGCTCCGCTACCCGAACCAGACCCGCTCCGCTCCGGATCCAAACCGCCCACCAACGGCTGTCTGAAAACCGTCTGTGCGGTTGGGCGGTTGGACCGAACAGTTGCAACAGTTCAGTCCGAACCGCTGCAACTGTTAGATTATTGCGGACGAAAATGCCCCTCCCGGGGAGCGCTATAAATAGCGCTCCGGTTTCTCTTTCTCAGACACACAAAAAACGAGAAATAATAATCTCTCTCTCTTTCTCTCTGAGTTCTGAACTGAAGCGAGTTTCTGCGTTCTGAATTGGGAATTGGAGTTCTGAATCAACTTCTAGCGAGAAGTGAGAAAGTCAGTTTCCGAAGCGACTTCCAGAGGAGATTCTGCAAAATTCATTCTGAAAGAGGGCTCAGAAAATTCAACAGATTCTAATAAGAATTGTTGTCTGAATCTGGGACTTTCGAAGAAGAATATTCTTCAACCTTCATTCTTACTCTACAGTGGATGCTCCTCCAAAGTAAAGGCAAATATTTACCCGAAATTTGTTTTTGTCCCGCTGCTTCAACGATCCTGTGAAAGTACTGGTTAACTACGGTTCGACCGTACGGTGATTTGGTAGTGCTATCCAAATACTGTGAAGGAGTGTTGTATTTTGGGAGACCAGCGTCCAGTAACCCGTTAGCACCAGTGCGGGGGACGTAATTGTCTTAAGAAGATTCGCTCTAAGCGTACCTCACTCCAAATACTGTATAAGTGAATTAATTTCTCTATACAGGGGATATACTGATATTCAGTATATCGAGACTGATTTAGATTCAGTCTAATTGGTGTTTAAGCAAGGAAGGAAATTGAAAGGTGGTTCTTAAATTAAGGAACGTTCTATTGAACGAAAAACCTCCCACCTGATATTTGCCGACCTGACCAATTAGATTGTTGATATTTCAGTGATCTTAAATAGTTATCAGATTGATTCATGTTAAGCAGAATCCAACACTTGGGACTCTAATTGGACTTGAGAGAATATATATACACTCAACCACTGTGTAATATACACAGTTTTGTGTATTTTATGTAGGGATGAGAATGGACGTGTCTATGGGACCCATCCGACATGTCCAATACAAAATTTTTTATAGGAATATGAATTTCTCATTTTCTTATAAAAAATTTCTATTAAACATGTCTAAGAGGGCCCATGGACACATCCCTAATTTTATGTAAAGTTTCTGCGTGTAACTCTTTCTTGATTCTAGGATTCCAACCCTCCAAAAATGTTATTTGAGACATACCTTTCAAGATTTTGGTTAAATCCCTGCCAGGTGTTTGAACAAAGAAAGTACTTCAAACAGTGAACTAAAATACATGTAAATGAGTTGGCTCTGTTTTTGTGCAGCAGCTAATATCAGAGCAAAATCAATGGTACTGCTACGAAGAAGCAAGCAGTCCTCAAAGAACTGTTTAGCTCTAGAAAATACTAGGCGTATTCTTTCGAGAGCCAATTGCTCCTGATGCAACTAGAGCTCTGCCAAACGATACTAAATGATAATCTGAACCTGGTCGCATATTCCGACCTCATGCATTGTGACAGAAAGACAACTACAGGATTCAATTCTCCACGTTTCCCTGCTGGTGATGGTCCATTGTCACCAGCAAACAAACCACCAAACTCCATTATTACACCACCAAAAGCTGCAAAATCCTAAGCCATAAACTTTGCTCACCCCTTTATGAAAATGTCTGAATCTTTAGAACTGTGGCCCACTACAATCTCATATTCCCCTCTCTAGCATTGCCCGGACTCTGGTTGGAAGACCGTAGAGCCTGATAAACCCCGCTGCGTCGGCCTGATTGTAGATCGCTCCGTTCTCGAACGAAGAGATGTCCTCCCTGTACAAGCTGTAGGGGCTGTTTCGAGACGCAACAGTCACTGAGCCTTTGTAAAGCTTGAGAGTGACGGAGCCGGTGGTGGTTTCCGTGATCTTCTCCATGAAGGAGTCCATGGACTGCCGTAGTGGGTCAAACCAACGGCCAGCGTACACCAGCTCGGCGTACTTGAGGGCAAGGGAGTCCTTCACCTGCATGGTCTCACGATCAAGCGTCAGGGATTCAAGTTCACGAGCAGCAGCCCACAGAATGGTACCGCCAGGGGTTTCATAGACCCCACGACTCTTCATGCCCACAAGCCGGTTCTCGACCATGTCCACCCGCCCAATCCCATGTTTGCCACCAATCTCATTGAGTTCTGAAAGGAGAGATGCTGGGGAGAGCTCCCTTCCATTCATGGAAACTGGTACACCGGAAACAATTCCAATCTCCACATATCTGCAGGTTTTTCATGTAAGTTTGATGTAAGGGAAACAAGGCAATAGCTAAAAAATCAAATCACCAAGAAATAACTGAATACAAGGTTAAGCCCCTTCTATTGAGTCTTAAAGTTGAAACTAAAAGTGCAGAAATAAACTAAAATGAGATTCCTATTAAATACAAGGTCAGTGCTAAGGACAGATTAACATCACTTACTCTGGCTGATTTGGTGCATCTTCCGGATCAATAGACATCATGTACATGTCTTTTCTTGGCTCGTTTGCTGGATCCTCCAGTATGTCACCCTTCAAAAGTCAAAGCAACCATCACAGTTTGCATATGGAGATAACTACGCTGTCATGTTTCATAGTTTCATTCCATATATAGATTCAAAATAGCATGGTCTCTGTGATTAGATGCTTCTTGGGGAGCAGCCAAACTACCCACAACAACAGCAAGTACAGAAATGAGAGAAATAATTTGCATGCCTTGTTCAATTCATAAAAAGATCTGCTCACAGCAATTTAATTAAAGAGGAAAGAGAATAATTTTAAGCTTGCCAATTTGATGTATTGGTTTTTCTTGATTTACAGGGAGAATATTTGCATTACGTATGCCAGTTAGCATGATGATCCACTAGCAACACATTAGAGAGATGAGGGGCTCATGGATTCTACTCTATATGCTTGGCGCCCTGTCGGAGTTGAGGTACCAATTAGGATTAACCAGATGCATTCGTTTTTCTACATTACCAGCACTTTCAGTTGTGCATTAGTGAAAGTTGATAACCAGCATCAAGGCATTGATTCAATTTGCTTGTTTATAGATTGATATAGCACTTTCAGAGTTCTTCCTGTATAGATATTCTCAATGAAAAAGTAAAGAGAGAACAGAAGAACGTAAAAAGAGAGAACAGAAGAACGTAAAAAGACTAGTGGAAGCAAAAAAGAAATGACAATAGCATTACGTGTATTGGACTTGATTGATGATGAGAAATCTTATGCTAAGTCTGAAGATCATGGTTTTCCTCCAGATAGTCACACTATTTATAGACATTGAACCATGGTTTCAAATATCTGCCGATTCCGATATATATCGGCAATATCATATCAAGTTTTTTAAGTACCGAATACGATATCAACTCTATAATATCGGCTGATATTGCTGGTAAGACTAATAAAGATAATACTAGTAAGTCATAAAAATTTTGCGTCCATGCGGGTATGTAGGATCATCAAGTCATCTGATATAATGCATTATGAAATAATAAAAGGAAGCAGTGGAGTTACCTCATGGCTAAGGTGCCATAGATTCCGGTCTCTGCTGTATATAGATTTCTTTGAAACAGGAACAGGAACGTTGTGTTTCTTAGCATAGTCAATAGCATCTTCTCGTCCAGTGATATCCCATTCCCTCCATGGAGCAACAACTTTGAGCTCCGGATTTAAGGCAAAGAATGTCAATTCAAATCGAACCTGCAATCAGGTTGATGGCAAAATATATGCGCTTAAAAAATAAGATACATTCAATGAAATGTTTATTTAGCTGAGGTCACTCTGACCACTACCTTTCTCATCAAAAGACAAGAAAAATAAATTACATGAAGGAAATAGAAAACACGTCATAGAAATCGACAAATATACCTGATCATTTCCCTTTCCTGTGCATCCATGTGAAACTGCATCTGCACCTACTTCCTTAGCAACATCAACCATTGCCTAATATCCAGGTAAATGTGACAGGACTTTTAGATCTTACTTTACAGGATAACAAGTTGAGCAGAGAAACTAATCCGTTAAGAACTAAAAGCTTTGTCTCCCTAAATACTTTTGAGAACCTCCCTTTTCAATCCAGCATGTATTAAATCTCATGGAACACATAGCAAGACATGGATTCAGTGATGGAAAGGCCATAACTATCAGTCTATCACACTCCAAAGGAGCAGTATCAATAGTCATCAAATTTCACAAGTTATAATAAATATAAATATCCAACAAGTTAATTTAGCTGATGAGACTGGGTTGCATGGACACTTCTATCGTGATCCACGTCTGCCCGTCTAACACGTATTTAACATGACACATCTTGGATACTCATTGGTTATGTGTCAAGCATTTCTTAAGTTTGTCCATGATACAATAATATGATTTTAATTGACAGATGCTTTTGACAAATTCTTGACCAACCAAACACTTCTTCAGCATGCATTGAGCATATTAGAATATGATTTTTCTTATCAGTATTAAATATCTACAGTCTTGATGGTAGTATACCAGAATTATAATTCATCTTACCACACAAGGAACTTAGGATAATAGAAGCAAGATGGATGATGCATCAACCTTCAATATGAAAAGGAGTACATAAAAAGCCAAGAAACAAGGATATATATGACAAGATCCCCCATATGAAATGTTCATATTGATCACATGTAGCAATATTCTACTCAAATTATTTAAAATAAAATCTTAGTTAACAATAAAACATTTATACTACAACCCCGCCCTCAACCCCTCCCAACCATGGTTCAAGGTATCGGCCGAGTCGTATCCGACTCGGCCGCTGCCGATGTGACTCGGAAGCCCGAGTCGACCAACGGGCGCCGAGTCAACCCGGATCAGGTCCGACTCGGACTCGACTCGGTCAACTCGGCGCCCGTGAACCCTCATTTAAAGGGGCTGAGTGAGAGAGAGAGAGATCAGATCTGATCTCTCTCTCTCTCACGCTGCCCCCTCCCTCTCGCGTCCCCCGCGTCGCCCTCGCCGTCGTCGTCGCCGTCGCCCTCGCAGGTACCTCTCCCTCTCTGTCTCCGTCTCTCTCTCTCTGTCGGACTCTCCCCCTCTCCCTCTCAGTCTCTCTCTCTCTCTCTCCCCCTCTCCCTCTCTGTGTGCCTCTCTCCCTATCTGTCTCTGTCTCTCTCTCTCCTCTGTGTCTCCCTCTCTCTCCCCCTCTGTCCCTCTCCCTCTCCCTCTGTCTCCGTCTCTCTCTCTTTGTCGGACTCTCTCTCCCTCTCTCTCCCTCTCAGTCTCTCCCTCTCCCTCTCTCTGTCTCTCGCCCTCTCCCTCTCTGTCGGACTCTCTCCCCCTCTCCCTCTCAGTCTCTCTCTCCCCCTCTCCCTCTCTCTGTCTCTCTCTGTCCCTCTCTCTCCCTCTCTGTCTCCGTCTCTCTCTCCTCCTCTGTGTCTCCCTCTCTCTCCTCTGTCTCCGTCTCTCTCCCTCTCTCTCAGTCCCTCTCTCTCCCTCTGTTTCTCTCTCCCCTCAGTCCCTCTCTCTCCCTCTGTTTCTCTTTCTCCTCTCAGTCCCTCCCTCCCTCTCTCCCTCAGTTTAATTTATTTGAGTTTAATGTAATTTAGTTTAGTTAAACTTAATTTAAGTTAATTTAATTTAATAAAATTTTGTAATTATAATTAAGTTAGGTAATTTAATAATTTTATTGAAGTTAGGTAATTAAGTTAGTGTAGGTTAATCTAGTATAAACTAGTTTAGTTTAATTTAATTTAGTTTCATTTAATTGAGTTTAATTTAATTTAAATTAGTTTAGTTAACTTAATTTAGGTTAATTTAATTTAATAAACTTTTGTAATTAAGTTAGGTTATTTAATAATTTTATTGAAGTTAGGTAATTAAGTTAGTGTAGGTTAATCTAGTATAAACTAGTTTAGTTTAATTTAATTTAGTTTCATTTAATTGAGTTTAATTTAATTTAAATTAGTTTAGTTAACTTAATTTAGGTTAATTTAATTTAATAAACTTTTGTAATTAAGTTAAATTTAATTTAATAAACTTTTGTAATTAAGTTAGGTTATTTAATAATTTTATTGAAGTTAGGTAATTAAGTTAGTGTTGCTTAATCTAGTATAAACTAGTTTAGTTTAATTTAATTTAGTTTCATTTAATTGAGTTTAATTTAATGTTGTTTTAATTTAGTTAATTTTAGTTTTAATTTAATTTAACAGATATTTTTTTTAAATTTCAGTATGGCTCCAAAGCAACGCGATATTGGATGGGAACATGGTACCCCTGTTGGTGGAAGTAGAAAACTTGTGGTGTAATTATTGTGGGAAACAAGTCCATGATGGTATTACTAGATTGAAGCAACATATACCACATGTACCCGGTCAGGTGGAAGGATGCTTGCAAGTATCAAAAGAGGTATCTCAAATAATGAGACATCTTTCTGAAGGTAGCAAAGAAAGAG
This sequence comes from Agave tequilana, assembly GCA_038442645.1. Taxonomy (NCBI): domain Eukaryota; kingdom Viridiplantae; phylum Streptophyta; class Magnoliopsida; order Asparagales; family Asparagaceae; genus Agave; species Agave tequilana. The sequence continues at coordinate 14,942 of JAVJIF010025568.1, read as the reverse complement.
CGGCCATAAAATCCAAAAAAGAGCGATTTATGAGATCTTTAAGTGAGGAAGATTTTTATGATGTGACCGAAGAAGATTCTGATAATAAAATTAAAGAAGTTGGTGGTTTAGAAGGAGTTGAAAGAAGACAACTAAAACAAGCTATGAAAGAAAGTCGTGAAATGCTTGGAGATCGGCAGAAGGAGTTGATATTGGTGGCAGTAGTTCGCAGCCTTCCGGATCAGGGAGTAACCGTGGATTGCGTCGGAGTATGACTATGAGAGAAGCTGAAATTCCACCTCGTGGTATTGATTCTTACATGTTCCCAATAAAACAGAAATCAATCAAAAGCATGTTCTCAACTGAGAATATTAAAAAGGTTGGAAAATCCGTGGCGAAATTCTTTCACTACAATGCAATACCATTCAATGCAGCTGATAGTGATCCTTACTACCAAGCCATGATTAATACTATTGCGGAGTCAAGCCCAGGTGTAAAAGGCCCTACAGGGTACCAGATTGGCAATCTATATTTAGAGGAGGAAATGAAAGAAATTGAAGTATATATTGCTTCAATAAAAATAAAATGGCCGCAGTATGGTTGCACGATCATGTGTGATGGATGGAGTTCTCATAATAAAAGCCTATTGTTAATTTCATGATTTATTGTGATAGAAGCATGATCTACCATACTTCTGTTGATACTACTAATATCTCGAAGACTACTGATTATATATTCTCGCTAATGAATAAAGTTGTTGATGAAGTTGGTGAAGAAAATATCGTGCAGGTTGTAACAGATAATGAGGCAAGTTTCAAAGCAGCTGGTCACGTGTTGATAGAGAAGAGAAAACATTTGTTTTGGTCTCCCTGTGCAGCACATTGCATTGATTTGATGCTTGAAGATATTGGCTCTTTGAAATCAGTCAAGGAGACATTAGATGATGCTACGATGATCACATCATTCATTTACAATAGCCTCAAAGTAGTTAATTTAATGAAGCTATTTACCAGAGATAGAGATTTGTTGAGACCATGTATAACACGGTTTGCCACCGAGTTTATTTCTATTGAAAGCCTTATTCGCTATGAGCAAGATTGAAAAGAATGTGTACGACTACAGAATGGCGTGAATTCAACAAGAAAAGGAGTAGAAGAAGTGTGCGAGATAAGGTTTCTAATCTCATTCTGACTGACCGGTTTTGGAAGAAGGCAAGAGGTCCAAAACATTATGGATCCTCTTGTTAGAGTCTTGAAGATAGTGGACCAGGACAAGAAACCTACAATATCTATTATATATGAAGCTATGGATAGAGCAAAATTGGCTATAAAGGCATCAAATAAGAACTGGAAGAAGTACTGGAATATCATTGATAGAAGATGGGAGGGACAATTGCATAGACACTTGCATGCTGCTGGTAATTCATTTGCCTATAAATCATATTTGTTGACTAGAAATTAAAACTGTCATATCATAACAATCATGTGCTTACATTATTGCAGCATATTTTTAAATCCAGCACTCCAATATTCAAAAAAAATTTCTACACACCAGAAGTGAGAAATGAATTAAAGGAGGTCATTAAAGATTGGAGCCAGATTTGAATAAACAAGCAAGAGCTATTAATGAGGTAATAATAATTTATTTATTTCATCGATATAATGTTATGCAAATATTAACACTTGTGATGTGTATTCTTACAGATAAAATTATTTGTGGATGGAGTTGGAGAATTTGGAAGCTCACTAATTAGAAGATCAGTGCAACAATCTCTTCCAGCTGATTGGTGGATTAATTATGGCGAAGAAGCTCCCAATCTGCAGAAAATTGCCATCAAAGTTTTAAGCCAAACATGTTCTTCATCGGGTTGTGAAAGAAATTGGAGCACGTGGTCGCTGATTCATACAAAATTGCGCAACCGGTTGGCAATGAACAAGTTGCATAAACTAATATTTGTGCATTATAATATGCGGTTGCGAGTAAGAAACTTGACATGCAAAAGCGACACTGATGATTATTACAACCCAATTGATCTGAACAATATTTTCAATGATGATGATATTTTGGATGAGTGGGTTCGTGAAGGAGAACAGCCGATGTTACCACCAGATGACTTAGGTTGGTTGGATGAAGGTATTCGTCGTAGTGACGAAAGTGGCGGTGATGGCGGTGATGGTGACGGCGGTGATGATGACGGCGGTGATGGTGGTGGCAGTGGCGGTGGCGGTGATGGTGGTGATGGTGGTAATGATGAAGAGACTCATGGTGTTGGTGGAAGCCAACGAGGTGGTGCTTTAACATGGGATTCAGAATATTATGCCACACAAGATACAGATCATGGAGGCCGGGTGGGATTTCGCAACAGCGTAGGCATTTGGATCGGTTGGTCGATTTCAGTTCTAGCGATGATTATTCGAGTGGATATGATAACTACTCACATGGTCATCATAGTCTTGAAGGCCATTTACAGGGGTTGGGTTTGACATCTGGCCAATATTCTGGTACTGATTATTATAGCACTGGTGAATATTCTACTAGCAGCGCTGAATATCGAGGTTTTGGGTATTATTACTATGGAGCTGATATTGCACAACCCCTACCGCCATATTACTCTGATAGTGTATCCTCTAGCCAATCATCTCAGCCTACAGGATCTTACCCACAAACAGGATCTTACCCACAAACATATTATTATCCTTATGGAAACTATATGTCTGGTTTCTATACTTATCGCGGGGATGATGATAATGATGATTTTGTGCCTCCTCGTAATTCAATGTGGAAATGACTATATTAGCAATTTAGCAGGTACTTATGAATTATTTTGTGCAATTTACTATATTATGCATGTATTTTGATATTTTCTACCGACGACGCTTGTATTTATACTTTCACGTTATGTTTTGAGTGCTAGGTGATATGTTCTGAATATGTGATACATGAATTTTGATATCTACATTTTTTTATGATTTGTCATGAATTTTTCATAATTTTTTTGGCGTTCTATGTAGCGTTTTGCGCGTATCGTCCGATCCGATCCGAGTCGCCGAGACCGATCCGTCTCGGTGCCGGCCGAGTCGGCGGCCGAGACCGAGACTTTGAACCATGCTCCCAACCCTTTTTTTTATTGTACAACAGTCTCGTGTACGAAATGTTAATTATCATCTGTAACAATAATAAAACTTCTATATGTGCATACCATGTAATATAATAGTTTTTTAGGATTAATTATGTTGGTTATCTATGTCCTTGCACACAAATTTCATTGCCATTTTCATCCCATATCCATGCCTTAATTTAATGTTGGTCATATCTGTTGATACATGTCAAGTTGTGAGTGTGAGTTCTAAACACATTTATCTTTCCTATTTCCAATTAAGATAAGTTTATATTCATTTATACAAATTAGCATTTATTTATGTGCCTTACTATTCCAAGCAGGTTGGTTTATTTTATTCTACTATTTCTTATTTTCTGCTACAAGATATGTAAACTTAATAAAGATAGCATCTTTTGGGGAGAAATCAATTAAAATTTGTAAATTTTCTATTACTGGCTAAGAAAAATTTAACTCTGTTTTTCATTTTTTGTCTCCAAGGAGAATTCCTGAGGGATTATTTGTGTATTTCCTTTCTTGAGTATGTTAGTGGGCTTCAACAAGCATCCAATCCACTAAAACATGAATTCAGACACAACATCACGAGAAGGAGGTAAATTAATTTTTGCACATCACAAACCATCGTGGATCCTTTCCACAATAATCCACAAGTTATCTTGAATCTATAGAGAGATTTGGCATTTCAACTTTCTTGATCTAGACATTAAGTTCAACTTTAATTAATTATTCATAGTTAATCATATATTTCGTTATAAGGATTTCCTAGTTTGTCTCCTTGATTTTAACAACTATTAAAATGCAAAAATTACATCTTATTTGCTACACAGGAAAATAAAAAACTACTTATTTTCTGGGTTATTTAATTTGACAATAAAAAATAATTTATAAATTAACTTTTGCCACTTTATTCTTATTAATATGCTTGTCATCATTATTCACCAATCTTTTACCAATTTTTTGCCTTCATTGTGTGCTCACTCTGATCTACATGTTCATTCTTCTAAATCTGTCCCCATCACCCATGAATTCAGTTTCATAAAATTTCTTGCTTCAACTTCTTGTAAAACAAAGAAAGTAGATCGAGTACATATTGATACAAAGCTACCAACTTACTAACCAACAAAAATGTGAATAATCAGGCAACATACAGTTGAAGATTTGTGTACAGTGGTAGTGTTTACTGAAAAAAGAAGAACGCATGAAATGAAGACAGACAAAAGTTGGCAGAAAATTTAAGTGCAATCAACCTACAACGAGTTTGAGGTGTTACATATGTCACAAACTAACGTCATATAATCTAATAGCACTAGAAAATTTGAAACATTCCAAGAAAATACAATGTGTTGCACTCACTAGCATGAAGTTTTACTCCGATTAATTAATTAATTACAGGACTAAACTTGTCAAAGGATTCTATCTGTCACAATTCCTAATTTTCTGGATAGAAAGTGTGCAAAATGATACAATCCAAGTTATTGTGATAGTCAGACAACCAATGAAATCCAGCGCTACAAAGTTCTAATAAACACATTAAGGATGCATATGAATATCACCTTTGCAATAATAGGGCGAGCCATTGATGTCCCAAGCAAATACTTCCTCTCATACGTAGCACCAGCACGCAAACAAGGGAATATATAATCTCTCACAAATTCCTCTTTCAAATCCTTTACAACAAGTTGACTAGCACCACTGGCTTTGGCTTTTCTTTCAAGACCCTCCATCTCCATGACACCCTTCGAAATCAGAATTTAAGCTGAAACTGTCAAATAAAGCCATAATAATCCCGCAAGCAGAAGTTCAGTTAAATAAAAGGTGCAACTAGCAGACCATGTCCGGCAGAAAATGATGATGCATGCACGGTGAACAATGTAAGAAATGGAAAGCCAATGAGACGTGGTTCACCGGTAAAGGGATTGGGTTGGGTTATGGGAGGTTCAAAACAGCGCTGCAGCCTTTGGGCCGAAAAGGAAAAAAAGGGGGAAAAGTACAGAAATTGAAGATATAATCAAATCTGACAAGACCACAGGAACAGGATTCTGACTTGCTCCAGTACAGCAACATGTCAGAAACAAAAATGTATACAATAAATACATGGTTAAACCGTATGAGTAAGAGTAATGCTATTTGTACTACTTTTTTTATACTACATTATACTATTACTCTATGAATCGTAGATCACACTAGCAATTAATGAGAATGGGGCCACAATTTATAAGGGTATGACTCACAATTCATAGAGTAGTAGTATAATGTAGTATAGAAAAGGTAGTACAAATAGCATTACTCTGAGTAATGCTTCAACATTACTCTATGAGTAATGCTTCCACAGGAAGAAAAAAGAAGATAGGTTAATCATAAGCTGCATGCTTGTATCATTATATTTTTAATTTCACAGAGTTTGCTCTGTCCTTTTGATTTGAAAAAGGACATAATTAAATCCTCACATATAATGAACTAAGAACATCGTACAATATGAACAATTTGTTATCTACCAGTGCAAAAACTTTACAGCAGAACGAGAGTGTAAAAGAGATGAGAAAACTATAAGTAGATAGTAAACATGCTAGCCGGTTACATTTGGAGCAATTAGTGACATACTTGACCAACATCAGCAGTGAAGCACACAACATCACATCCATAGTTCTCCCTGCAACAAGTCAATAATAGCAAATGAGGAAGGAAGCAATAAAAACAAAATGGTGGTCATGTTAATATAATTCAGAATAATTCAAAAAAATATAGCCATACATGAATAGAAAGACGCACACTGATCTGGAAGCAAATTAATTTCTTTAAACGACATTATATATACTATTTAGACACGCGCATATAAAGATTGCAATGAACTTTACATACAAAACTATCAAACCACCAACAGACAGGGAAAACAAAGATAGGGATGAATGTATTCTTTCAGTGATTGTTTACTCGAAGGAACTTAACCCGAGGTGACAATTCCTTTTTATCTTGAATTCAGTAAGTCAATGAAAAAGATGGCTATACAAAAGCTACATTAGAGATTACCATCAGAAAACTTTTCCCAAAATGAGAACAAAACTTTATTTCTACTTCAAATAGAATCGAAATCAATGGAAGAATCCATGTGACATCCAAGGTACAAGTAGATACCTTAGCCATGGGACAATCACAGACGTGTCAAGGCCACCACTATAAGCTAGAACAACTTTATTTAACTTTCCCCGCAGACCACTTCCATTGTTACTGCCACAAACATCAGTCTTGCCAGAAAGTATCCCCTCTGAAACACCTTTATCGCTGGAGATAACACTTTGAATGGCTGCACAATCAAACAGAAAATCAGAACAAGTATAGTATCATGGGCAAAAAGATCGAAAGAATATCCCATCCCCCTTCCTCACCAGCCGCATGTAAATAAGGATTCTTCATCCAAAGAGTTTCATTGATTAACGAATCACTTGGTTGAGATTGACACAGAATTCATAAATATAACATATTGAAAAATTAGTCTTGGCTCTTCTTCTTTGTCACTAGTTTTTTCTTCCCAACTTTCCATAATACACATAAGCTTCTATGTAATTAATAAGGAAAAGGGCCTTCAACAATACACAATAAGTTTCAACCTAATTCATATGAAAAAGGATTTATGAACCTAAGAATTCCTACAGTTAAGATGAAAACCATAGTGTCTCAAAATTTTAATCCTAAAACCACCAGTTTCTTCTTGCATACATGTACATTTTACCATAACACACTTCTTGCATACATGTACATTTTACCATAACGCACTTCTTGCATACATATACATTATGAACTAAAAAAGTTAGCATTTATGTTTCTGACCATCCATGTCATCTACTTATTAGTATTGCTCAGAAGCAATGTTAGCATAACATTTTCATACATATATATATTTAGACCTTAACTGAAGCAGTTTGTACAGTTAAGATAAAATCATAGTGTTTTGAAATTTTAATCCTACAACCACCAGCTCCTTTTTGCATACATATACATTTCATCATAACATGTGTCAGGAATCGGCATAACAGCATTAGATTGCAAACAATAGGTACACGAGGTTCTTCTAAGTTAAAGAATCGACATAATAGCATTAAATTGCAAACAATAGGAACACAGGTGCTTCTCAAAGTAAAAGGAATCGACAAAATATCATTAGATTGCAAATAATAGGAAAATGAAGTGCTTCTCAGAGTTAAAGGAGTGTTATGTCAGTAACTAAAAGTTCATAATCTTAGTAACATGTCTGGACCTTTTCCTAAACAAAGATCTTTGAAGATTCTCACTTCTCCATCTTTGTTTGGGCTTAAATTGTCTAAGCAACAAGGTTATTCTACCTATGCACCAACAGAACTACATGATTTTATGGAAATAACCTACTTTCTTACAGTTTCCTTTGACATAAATTTAGCACAGCTAATAGAGGGGTTGACATCAGGCTGACCAGCCAGCATAAAGAAGTCTAGACATGCTTAGTTAAAAGATTTACCAAACAAACCTGCACGTTTTGTTTTGTTATGGTTTCTTGAAGAAAGCAACATCTAAGAACTATGTTTAAACATAACCCGGCATGGATGAGCATCTAGTTAAATATGAATGTTGCATTAATTTCACATTCCACATGTTCAGCAATAATTATTATGACTCTCATTGAGATTCAACTAATAACAGTTAAAGGAAAACTTCAAAATTCTAGAAATTCGTTAAGAGACGAGAAAAATTTTCCATGTCGAATACCTGGGTTCTGAGCGAATTGTTTCTGGCAACGGGTTTGATGAATGATGGAAGTACCATTCACTGCACTCGAACTTGCTCCTAACTAAAAACACGTCCAAAATAGAAAAATAAACCAATAAGAAAAGGCATGCAGCTAAGGAAAATAAAGCAAAGTCTCGATGGCTTCAGTACCTCCATGTACGAGGACTTCTTTAGACAGCTAAGATTATCGCGCAAAGGTGGAGCCCCTACAGAAACAGAACTTTTTCAACTACATTACTAAACCATTAAAAATAAATAAATAAATAAAGACCTAGTATTGGCATTTCTACAAACACGTTCTGCCCCATTTACAAAATTTCATCTACCACGTCCACAAAGATTCAAACTGTAGAAGAGATAATATTTTTCTTTTCCAAAAAAAAGATTAGGAGCAGAAAGCATAAACAAAAGCAAAAAAAAAAAAAATTAGTCGCTTAGTCCCGGATTCATCAATCAATAGTTTGCGAAACAAAACAATCGAAAAATTGAACAAAAATCGAAAAAATAGTAATTCAAAAAGATTGGGTCTTGGGGTGGCGGATACCGAATCTTTTGTGGCCATGGAAGGCGATCTTCGGCGAAGAAGAGGAGGGAATGACCTGCAACTGAGCCATTAACGGACAGTAAAAAAAACCCTATAAAGAAAACAGAGAAGAATTCGATTTAGGTTTTTCGCAGAGGAGTTGGGTTCTCGCTCTTTTGGTTGTGGCTGCTGAGGTGTGAAGGAATGACGTCTAATTAAGAGAGGTTAGGGTTTTATTTGCCACGGGTTCCTAATGTTTGGTGGAGACTGGTGTTTTTCTAAAGGGCATTATTTTAAAAAAAATTAAAAAAACCTTGTTTAATAAATAATTTCAAAATCGACTTCTTTCAAAATTTATGCCATAAATCGATCTCAGATACGTCATGTGAACGCCACGTCGGCGGGAAGACAATTCGCCTCGCCAGTGTGGCTCTCGCGCTAGCAGGGAGCAGTTTTTGCTTCGTCACTAATTTATTTTATTTTGTCAACCCTGTGCTAAGTTGTGGAGCCTGATTATTGCTTTGATTACGTAGAGTTATTCGCTGATCGACCTGCGCTGTCAGGTCGCCGGGGTTGGAAGGGGAAGCGGGGAGCCCCCTCCCAAAAATTGCTTTGAGAAAATCATTGTAGATCTCGAAGCGAAAGTGTGAAGCACTCTGGTATGGAGGTTGGATGAGTTCAGAGTCTTAGGTTGTGAGCAATGTCAGAGTCTCGCTTCAGAGTAACAGTTTGGTATCACTTCGGAGGAGCACTCCAAAGCATCTAGGCGAGGAGCACTTGGAGCGACAGTGCAAAGTGGCGACTCAGAGATGCACAACAGAGAAGTGATCCACCTTGAAAGCTTCGTAACCTGTGAATCTCGGGAACACGTGGTAAAGGCAATTTTGTGATTTCACAACTTATAAACCTGATTTTTTTCTATAAAAAGATATTGTCGTCATTAAGGTTAATAAGCGAGTGTATGCCATTGTAAATACAGAGTGGTTGTGAGGTTCTCTCTTCTCCTTATGTATTCTCTCACAAATATAAGTGGATTTATGTGTGACTCTATGATTTTTTTCGATTTGGATTTTTCACGTAAATTCGAGTGTTTTGTTTGTGCGCTTGATTTGTGTTCTTTCTTTTTCCCCCAATCATCTTCCATCTCACAACACCCCAGTCAAAACACACTTGGGAAAAAATGCTAGTCTGCTTTGTTCGAGATTGACAACTCTAGAAAAAGTCAAAATTATTTTTTTTAATTTTGCTTTATTCAGGGTGCCAACCCGAACAAAAAAAATTTGAATTTCTTTTTAGTTTTTTTCTTATATAGAGATAGACTTGTGTAGTTCAGAAGGATTTGAGCCCGAATCCTTCCCACTCAAATACTAACATTCAACATTCAAATATAAAATCTATTCCGTTGAAGATTTATATTATTTAAAGTAACTAAAAATAAAAAATCAAGTGTTTTGAATAATTTTTGCCCATCCATCAAGCGTCGCAAAATGGACGGCCGAAAGTAGTGAGTTGGTTAGATCTACGACTTTAGAGATACAAATTCTCGATCCGGCCATTTGATCGTGATTAAACATTTAAAAACTCTTACAAACCAATTTTTGTTAGATGTCACATGTTCTGCACCATTAAATTAACCAACGCACTATTTAAGTCGTCTGTTTTTCTCTACTTGATGCATAAGCAAAAAGTATTTAAAATACTTGATTTTTAGTTTATAGATACTTGAATAATAAATCAACTTCAACGGAATGAATCTTGTATCCGGATGCCGTAAGATTGTATTTGAGTGGGAAGAATTCAGGCTCGAATCCTTTCAGAGCTATACGAGTCTCTCTCTCTAGGTAAGTGTTTTTTTGGGTTCAAATTTCTAGAGACCGAATATTTTGCTAGTTAGTCGAACTATTTAAGTGAATTACATAAAACCCCCATGTCCGGTGAACAAAGATTATGTCATTCAATCCCTAATCCTTTGGTAATTACAAATGTTTAAAAAGGTCAGTTTGTTTAAAATCTATGGGTCCTTACTAATTATAATTACTTTAAAAATCAGTTTATTTAACAACTTACTAGGCACTACATTTTTCACATTTTGCATGATCCAGTCTAAAACATCACTTAAATTTCAGTGTTGCATTGTAATAACTGAAAGGAGCAGAGCGAAAAGCTGCCTTTGAGCTTAACTCGTAATCATTTGAATTAGTTGCTCGATTGTATATACACAAATTAGAGCACCGATTTACACCACAAATTTGTATTTCGAACTAAATTTGCAGGTCGCATTATGAGAGATATTGAACCCAGTATGCACGACTAGGCCCATGTCTTTGGGTTCGGTTCATGTGCGTGAGCCACACACGTACAATAAGAGACCAATCATGTATTGACACATGTATTGATCATCTTATGATATGTTATGTGAGTTGGCCTCACACACATATTATAAGATATTATAATATTTTATGATCATCTTATGATATGTTATGTTACCGTCAGTCGAGCCTATTGGCTTTCATACATAATACGTCTCTTAGTGTACATGTAATTTTTTAGTTCGGAAGATCTCTTCGCCTACTGTGGATAGATAGATTCTGTTAATTTTTGATAAAGAAAATATCAGAGGAGATGAATCTATGGAGGAAAAACAATAATTTTATTTATTTTTTTACTCTAATAATTTCTCATACAAATTTTTTCATACAAATTAAGCCTTATTGTATTCTGTTTATAGAAATACAAATTCACCAATCTTCTACTTTTACATATACTCTAATAATCAAATATTATTACTATTATATGAAAACTCAAAGAAATAGAAACTCTTACTACAATCATAATTAGAGTTTTGACACCAAAAAAAATAAAAACTTTTCTAAACAGATATTCCTAGTTTAACTCAACTTTGATCAAAACTCTTTGCTATCAAGATATGAAATTGAATTATATCTCCAACAGATTCACACCCGCGACCTCTCATAAGAGAAGAAAGTGAAATATCCCTTGAACAATGCTCAATTAGTCATTTGTCATTAGGGATGGCTAATGGGGCGGGTCGACCCGCCCCGTCCCGCCCTGTGCGACCCGTTTGAGTCGCACAAGGCGGGTTGCGGGTCAACACGGACCCGCCCCGTCTAGGGACGGGGCGGGTCAACCTGAATTGACCCGTCCCGTTTAAACGAGATGGGTCAGATTCGTCCCGTGACGAATCACGGGACGAATCGGGTCGGGGAAAATTTTCTTCGACCCCTCCTCTTTCTTTCTTTTTTTAAAGTCCTATATTATTATATATGTGAGACGGGAAAATTAGTCAGACCCCTATTTTATTTTTTTATTTTTTTTAGCCCTCAATAGCTCAAAAAATTACCTATTGTGGTAAATTTGAAAATTTTAAAAATAAAATAATAATAAAATCCGAGACGGGTCCAACCCGTCTCGGCGAATCCGGGTAACGAATCGGGTCAGAGACCCGATTCGTTACCCGATTACTTGATTCGTCTCGTTTGGATTCGTTACGGGACGGGTTCAACCCGTCTCGTAACGGATTCGTTAGCTAACGGGACGAATCGGGACGAATCAACCCGGTTCGTCCCGTTAGCCATCCCTATTTGTCCTCTACTTGATCTCATACTCTTGTATAGAGTATTTTTCATATTTACACTCACTGAACTATTACTACAAGAAACTTGCTTATGATACGTTGCAAAATAAAATGATCTTACTTAATTCTTTATTTAGTCGTGAAAAATCTTCATATCTATATATGTTCATACCTAAATTTATAGAAGTTGAGAGAAAAAACATCGGTTGCCGGCCATTCTGTTAGTTATGAGAATATAGTGGGAATATTTTCTATTTTCAAGTATGAATATAGAACATCCCTAATATGTTTAGGAATATGGCTAGAATATTTCCATAAACCAATGTAGTCGACTAACAAGAGATTTTGTTTTGTCCTGATTTATATGATTTGAGACACGAATATGAAAATATGAAGATTTTCAGGTTGAGCAAAGAATTTGAGAAGATTTCATATACGAATATGAGTTTAATGGTGAAGGCGAACGAGGGGGGCACAGGCATGTTGTTCAACACCTTTCCCTTTGAACTTTTATTCAAACATTCAAACAAACAAGGAAATGAGAAAAACCCATTCCATGAGACACTTTCATGGAAACAAACAAAAGATTTACGAGTCTTGATGTTTGTAGAAACATATTTAAACAACCAGTTGTCTTGATGAGATTTCTATTGGGTGGTGAGAGCAAAAAAAATAAAATGGGAAAAATTTCATATACGAGGCTGATACTGTAGTTCCCAGCAATACGAATGTACGTACAAGAGCTTTCAGAGCAAACTCATATGTGCTACCTCGCAATGCAGTACCCAGCAATATCAATACGTATTTGTACATATCTGTGTACATTTGAGTTTGTTACGAGTAAGAATAAAAGAAACAACAAGCGAGTTTAATCGAGCATGTCAAATGTTTTATCCCCGTTTGTTTAGTAGACTCGACAAGAGAGTATATGAGTCTAAATTGATGAATCCTATGCACACAAGTCTATCTCTCTCCTGCCCTGGTGCACCATGCTAGAAAGACCAGACTGAATGCCAATGTACTTTCTCCTCAGGGCTGTTTGGATTCAAGGGAGTGAGCAGAAGCAAGAAAATAGGAAAGTGTTTTCTCACTTTCTTATCTATCGAAACACCGGAAAAAAAAATGAGAACACCTTTTTTTCTTTTCGCTTTTACACAACCATTTCCTCACTTCCAGGATGCTGCAGTTAATTTTGTGATCTTGTAAATTTCATTTGTAATAAGTTGTAGCTCAAAACAGTTATTTTGTGATCATGTAAATCTCACTTGCATTCTAATTACAATCCAATTTTTATTTTTCTTAATTAATTTTTATTTTAATATTATTTTGCGGTCACTTTGTAATCAACGTTTCCACTTCCACTTTCATATTACTATCCAAATACCGAAAAAGACACAACATTTTTCAATCACACTTCTCAACAACATCCAAATACCGGAAGACTTACTAACCACTGGAGAAGTTCCGAAGGGAACAAATACCTCCTCACTTTCACTCCTAACCAAACAGCCCCCTCATCTATACTTCATCACTGGGTGCCCCACGGTCTGTGGACGCTTAGTCCGAGTATCACCACTCAACAACAATTTCCACAGGTTGCGCACTCAAAGAGCAGATGAAAGTTTTCACAACAAGAGATGACATTAGCTTGTCAACCAAACAAAACAGTTCCACAGATACACAGGATATGGAGACTCTGAGCCAGATGAACTCTTTGATGATTCTGGTGATGAGGGCAAATTTCTTTCTATCAGAGAAATGGCAGACAAGATGAACCAGCTCGCCAGCAATCTGATGCAACTCCATCAAGACCGCGCCCTCCCTGGACCGTCTTAGTTCTTCTCGTGCCCCTTTATTTTCCTCTTCTTGTCCAGCTCGTATCTCGTTTCCCCCCATCTTTGAAATGGGGGAAGCCAAACCATTTTGAGTTCATTAACTGGTTCACTTCAGATTTTGGCTGCTAGAAACAGAGTGCAAGTTCATAGTACAAGAAGACACTAGAAGAACTGGGTGAGACCAAGAACTCTCAGAAGTTGGAAATACCTGTCTCTGAAATCAATCATACAAAACATGGATTGCAACAAAATGTTCTACAGAAAGTTCAGCATATGATGGCTCATGCATTGCAATTCTGCATGGAGTTCTCGGGCATGTGGAACCACGCAAGCCCCGGTTCCGTGCACTGTCTTGATTCTGACATTGGGATAATGGGCCCAGAAATATACGCCATAAATCAAGTATTATTGTCACAAGCATAGCTGCGCCCAATGCATCGACTGCCACCCTGGGTAGATCCCATGCGTCACTGTCCTTCTCATCGATCCTGCACGTCAGTAGAGAAGATAAAATGAACTCGTTAGACAATGCAAATTCAAGTCATTGAGACGATTACCAAAACTATGCAACAAATAACACACATCATTTGTTAATAATTAGTCTTTAGCTGTGTTTTTGCAATCTGCTGAAGGTTGAGGGCGATCTATTGCTAGTTTGTTACTTCTGAAAGTGAGAGATCATAACTACACTCTTAAGATGACCCTAGCAGGCTAATTCAATCCCATCACATGCATAACGAAGACATTTGCAATGGATTAGCATGTTAGAATGAGTATAAGGCAGTAAATATCCTCCCCATCTAATACTCTGAGTGCATCATATGCTGGAACAACCAGTAGGGAACCGCTACAACCCCCATTGAACGACTCTGTAACCACATCTTGTTCTTTTAGTGACCAACCCCAACTCTCTTAATATATATTCCTTGCACTTGTTGTATAATTACTGTTGCACAGTTTATTACAAGCAACAAGGTTTCAAAATGTGGTCTTGATTCCTAGGGAGTCGAAGGTTAGAGCATTATTTCGTTATCTCATGGAACCCAGTAAATGATTCATTACTTCTGCATTAAGTTTGTTGGTTATTTTTCCAATAACATTACAACAGCACTTATAAATTATAACTATCCAATG
>JAVJIF010025567.1:0-44044 GCA_038442645.1 Agave tequilana | reverse complement strand
TGTTCTTGATACCAATTAAACTTAATAAACAATTAAACTTAATATATGCAAAACACAAGTATGCATATAAAACATGTACCAATCATGCATATATAGAGAAGATGTTGAGTTATATGCATGTGTTAAACTCTCAAATAATTCTCCTCCTTTTTGTCAATCATCAATAAAGGGGTAAAAACAAAACCAAACACATAGAGAAATTCTTCTCCCTCTTTTTGTATGAAACAAAAGAAATAGGAAAGGGGTCAAAATCAAATCATAAAATGTACACCCAATTTAGATATCAAATGAAACATATATGACAATGAAATGCATCTTGATACCAATGAAAGTGAACATAAACCAATCAATAAATGGTATATGCAATATACATTCATGAAGAGGAAGACGCTAAGTAACTTCCCTACACATATGCATTACATGAAGAAGGATGACAAGCCCAATTCACATAACACATATTATGTAGTGCATAAGAAGAGATGTGAAGCTCCCCCTGCACACGTGTATCACATAAAGAAAGGATGTCAAGCCCCTCAATACAAGATACAGTCAACATGAATCTATATGTAGAAGAGATGTTAAGCTCTCCTTGCATATAGGCAATACAAATCAAAACTTTTGAGTATTTTCTTTAAACAAAATTTTGAGATACCAATTTGAAATTAAATATAAATCTTGAGTCATAAACATAAATCTTGATACCAATTGAAATTATTATTCTTTTAAAAGCAAATGATACCAAATTGAAATTCAATATTTCTATCATAAAGCAAGGGAGTGGAAATCAATACCAATTGAACTAGAATACACATTTTTCCCCCCTTATGAAATACCAAAAGAAACATTGCGTAGGCTTGATACCAATTAAAAATAATCAATTGAAATAGGATAATCATTAAGGTTTTCAAGCTTAGCATAAGCAATATCTTGTGCTCTAATATATAGGAATATAGTAGGCACAAATAAAAACATGTATATGTATGAGAAATGAATACCAATAGAAATTGATACTCTTGGAAATGGAAGCATACATACATGAAAGTATATGAGTATACAAAAAAAATGTCAAGATTGATACCAATTGAAAGAGTTCATTGATACCAATTAAAACAACAATAATGATCAAGTGTATACCTCATATAACCATACCTCCCAATCATAATTCAAGTTTTAAATGATTTTCAATGTAAAGCATACATGAACATGATCTCCCATCCATCCGCCCGTGGAAGGCAGGGGTTTTCAAAATAGTTTGAAAATTAGAGTTTGTTTGAAAACAACTACCATAATAAAGAATACGAACTAGTTTAAAGGAGAAACTTGTTAACTAGTACGAAATCCTTCAAGTAAGGAATAAAACAAAGTTATTTTCATGAAATAAGAAATCCACATAATAATCAAACATTCTAATCCAATTAAGCATAAATATGACTCATGAAAACAAAACATGAGTAATCAATAAATGTGAGTGTACAAATAAAGTGTGAAGATCATAATCATGAAAATTAGGCAATAAGCTCAATTATTCCTAAAACACGAAAATCATCAAAAACTATTTAATCTTCAAAGTATATGTATGTTTAATACAAACTAAAGTATACATACATATCCAAAACACAACGAGTCACAAAGATATATGCATGAAGGCACGTGGCTCAAAAAGGATGTATATGTATAAGAATAGTTTGGACAAGATGGACATATACATGAAGTTAAACATAAATACACGAAAACATGAAAAGCTAAATTTCATTAAAACAAATTTCATTTCAGGTATATGTATGATTTGTCAACACACTAAGTATACATACATATCCCTAAACACAATTGAGTCTATATGTATAAATTTGCATGAAAGGCAAATGACTCAAGGGGTATACATGTATATCTTAAAGTTTGGGAAAAATACACATATACATGAAATGGAAACTCATAATCATAAAATAAATCCAAAAATAGGAATACAAGTTTAAAATGCATGAGTCATCAAAACTAGACTATACTAACACATCTAATGGTACAAATAAGCATTCGAGCATAAACATATATAGATTTATTTGTGGCCCATTATATGTACAAGTATATACCTAGTTTTAATGAAAACTAACATTTAAACATGTAATCAAGATATGAAGCATCATAAACAAGATAAAAATCATCATGATAAAACTAAAAACATGATTACTATGTACATTCATATGTTATTAGAGCTATGATAAACATGATAGCTAATCATAGGTGAGAACACAAAAAAAATAGTCCATATTAAACATGGGTGTCTCAAATACTATTCATGTATGTCAATGGTCTAATAAACATGGTATTTACATGATAATCACTAAACAACAAAACATGCTATAAATAATGAAATGAAAGCATGTAAACAATAATAAGGAGTTAGGACTCGTTACCAAAACCTATGAGGCAACTCTCCATATCTCCAAAACATGGTGGTCCTCTCCACCAAACATCCCTTGAAAGTGATGAATCCATTGATTTCCATGAAGCTCGGAACGCATCCACTCCAAGGTACGGCAACTCTTACGTCATGCGAAAGCCCACACCTACATCAAAAATAGGAGGGGTGGTCTTTGGTACCCATACTCTTTTGGGTCCATGGGAGTTAGTACCTTCTCTAACCCAAACAAATTTATTTGCTAAATTTGAAGCATGTAATCTATCATAGCAAAATTTAGCAAGGTGGCCCATACGTCCACAATGTGTACAAGTGTACACATGAGCATACATAGTGTGATGGTGTCCGTGAGGAGCATGTGTATGCCGTGGAGGGTGTGCATGCATAAAAGATGGAATTTTTCTTTCGAAACAAAGTTTCCAAACGTGTATGGCTCTTGGCACAATGGCTCAAAGTGGAGCCCAAACAATCCATTTTCTTCTTAATTAAATTATATCATTTTCAATCAAAGAAGAAGTGGAGCATGCAATAGGTGAAGTGTGTGATACTACCCTAGCATGGCAAACATGTGCATCTATTTATTTTGCAAAATCATTTTTCTTTAAACAAATTTCTAATTCTTTTGAGATAAAAACGATTTCATTTTTCAAAATAGAGTTATCTCTTAAAATAGAATCTACTTTAGAAGATAAAACCGCATTATTTTCAAAACATTATCACAATCATTTTTATTCTTCAAAAATTCATTCTCTTTTAGTGCAAGTTCAAGTTGAGATTTTAATGAATCCCTTTCATTTGAAATCTCCTCTTTCTCTTGCAAAACAACATCAAGTTTAGCAATCAAATTTTTATTTTCATTATTAATGCCTAGACTTTCTTTTTCAAAACTTTATATTTTTCTATTAGTTTTTCACACACAATAGAAAGTTCTTCATTTAAAGCATGAGTATCATAATCATCACATGAAGAACTAGAGCAATCATCACTATCTAAGTGGGATTCCGAATGTACCTCAAGGGAGTCATTCCTTGGACATGAAGCAATGTGAATCGGATTCTCCACTAGTCTCCTCCGGTGGATTGGCAATTGAAGCTTGGAGGTGGTGGTGGTTGTCAACAAGTTCCACACTGCAAAGGCGGAATCAATGTTAAAAACACGCATAAGATAATCTTTTGATAATGTGCTTCTAATAGCCTCAAGGGCTTGTGCATTGTCCCCTATATGAATGCAATTACGAAGATAGCATTTCTTGGTAGCCGCAAGGAAAACATGTATGCTTAGGGTCTTTAGGTACATGGACATCCTATACTTCCAAACAACAATGTTGGAAGGATCAAAACTAGGTGGGGTCATGAAGTCCATGGTAAACTATATGTGTGCAAACAGCAAATGCAAATGTAGATTAGCAAACAAAGGATCTCACTCCTAGGATGTTAAGCCTAAGTATCAGGAGCGTAGGCTCTGATACCAATTGTAAATCACCTAGAGGGGGTGAATAAGTGATATGGCTAATCTATAAACTAAATGCGGTTAATGCGGAAGCTAAACAAATATTGCAAACACACTTAGTACGATCAACAAGTGTAGCTGAATTCCCCGTGAAGCGCTCTGGACTAACTCCTCTTGATTCCCCTAGATATGGGTTGAGGTGCTATGTGAAGCACTTGTTGATTAAGTACAAGTGAGGCACACACACAAGCAAGCCAAGCATATAATGAATGTATAGCAATATGAAATAATGCAAGACACAACACAAGCAAATAGATATGAATGATATGACAATAAGAATGATGCTATGCACAACACAAATGTAAAGAGAGAGAGAGAGAGAGAGTTAGAGAGACAATGGATCAAACGCAAAGGCCAAGATATGTTTCGAGGTTCGAGCCCTAGCTCTACATCCCCGCCTACACCACCGTGTAGGATTTCCAATCTACTATCTCCCACCGAGGGAACCTCCACCGAGGAGGATTTGTTACAACAATGGAGTACCGAACTCCTCTCTCAAACACCGCCTCACAACCGAGAGGTAGGCCCGTAGCCAAACAATAACAACCAACACCTCTACCGAGAGGGTTACAAACCAAACTCCACCTCTCACTAGAGGAGCAAACCTCAAGCCTCAACCTCTACCAAAGAGGGAGCAAACAATAACCCGATCAACCTCTACCAAAGAGGGATACAACAAGAACAAGGGTGTTTACAACTTGGTGGTGTCTTTTAACCACAAACAACTTCTCTTTTTCACAAAAACAAGATCCTAATAGATTAGGATAGAAGATATGGCTCAAGTGGATATCAAGGTGTGTGTTGAAAATCAGAAACAAAGAAAAAACTTGGGAAATCTCTTGTAAATGATAGAAATGAAAATCCAAAAAATATCCCAAAAACCTAGTTTTCTTAATTTTCCTAAACCCTTGAAAAACAATAAAGATTAAATCTTTTAAGCTCTAAAATACTTTTTAAAACTTATAAAACACTTCAGAAAAAAGTAAGAATTTTTGCTCTTAAAAATCTTATCAAAACAGCCCAAGAGATGGGGTATTTATAGCCCCATCAGAAAACTAGCCGTTAGGCTGATCTGTCAGCCTGACAGAACTCCGGTCGACCGCCAGGTCGACGGCCAACGGTCAAAAATATGACCGTTAGAGCAATCCGGTCGACCGCCCCGGTCGACCGCCCAGATGCAGAGAGCAGTTTCTCTGCTCGGTCAACCGTCACGGTCGACCGCCCAGATCCAGAGAGCAAGGCTCTCTGTTTCGGTCGACCGTCCGGTCGACTGGTCCTGTGCCTGCCAGACGTCCACAAAGCTGTGCACGTCGGTCGACCGTATCGGTCGACCGATCTGATCTGTCAGCCACAGACTGGGTCAGATCCTGGGTAGAACATTTTATAAAACATCTTTTATCTTTTCTAAAAATTTCATAAACTTGTTTTATCATTTTACTTTGATAAACATACTTGTGATAAAAATTTCAAGACATATATCAACATATTCAAATCATTTTGTGTCTTGCAAATTTTATCAAAAACTCAAACTTGTATTTTATCAAACTTTGATTTTTCAATACATGAATAGGAAAGTCAAATAAGTTTGTCTAGGAAGTTAAAGCATGTATGTATATCTAGAACTTATCTAATATACATAAAAACTATTTAAACTTGTTTTGATCAATCTATTCATGAAAACCAATTCCAAAACATGAAACGTGTGTGTATTGTGCACTTGAGCATATCAACTATACTAAGCTTTACAAATGGATCTAAACACACTAAACTAAACTAGGATACCTAAGTCTTCTTGACGATCTTCCATCTTCAAGTCGTCTCGATCCCAAACCGTGATCCACGAGCTATGCAAGGTATGATCTTTATGCTTGGGCCCTGGAATCACCATGAAAAGCTTCCAAACTCCTTGTTGAAGCTAATCACCAACTAATATCTTGATTAATGATCTGAAACTTAAAATCACAAGATTATTAGTAAACATAACTACATGAGTTAATCACATCAAAATTAGAGTGGAAGGCCTCTGGGCCAACATAATGTTAGTGGCTAGAAAAACCTTCTTAGGCACATTTGTCTTTCTTTTCTTGGTGCACATGTCCTAAGGAATTTGGCATAACTAGGGACCTGTTGGATTGCATCAAGAAGTGGTATATTGAGCTTAACCTGATTGAATACCTCGAGTAGTTCTCCATATGTGCATTATTATTACTCCTAAGCCTATTCGGAAATGGGGCTATAGGCTGGTGCACCTGTGCTGCTGATTTCTCAACTTCAGTTTCTTTGGAGCTTTGTGGGATAGAGTGGAACTAGATGGAATGGACAACTGGGATTGACCCGGTGGCATGGATTTGTGATTATCAACTTGTTTCCCTGATCTTAGTGTATGAACCAAGTTACAGTGGTTTTGGTCTTGAGCCTCATTGGCTTGCCTAGGATTCCTAGGGTTTGGCAATGGTTGACTTGATAGAGTTCCCCTTTGTCTTTCTTGTTGATTCATTTGGATCTCTATCCTGGTCAAGACTTGAGCCAGCGTGTCATGGCTTTTAACTAGAGTGTCCACCTTTCTTTCCATGTTGGAGAGCCTTGTTTCCATTTGTGAATATTGGAAAGAGGGTGGAGGATTTTGACTAGGAAAATTTTGTTAATAGGGCGGATTTTGGAAATTGTTGGAGAATTTGGGCCTAGTTTGATCATTATTGCTTGGGCCCCATGAAAATTGGGATGATTTCTCCAACCGGGATTGTAGGTGGGCGAAAATGGATTGTTGGCGGGCCTTGTGAAGGCTGCACTCATATGTTCGGGCAAGCTTGATGCGCGATAAAGACGGGACATTCCTCGAACACATGGCTCATATCTTGACAATAAGTATAGCCCGCCGAAGGTGTTGGGCTGACTTGGTTCACAGAGACTGGTTCTTTAGTTTCAAGAGCTTCTAGTCTTCGTATCACAGCAGCTAACTTAACATCGGTAGCTATGTTGGCCTTAATGGAATGGATACCTCCTTTAGAAGAAGTAGGGTCATTAGTCCTAATTTTTCCGGAGTTGGTTCCCATTGGATGGTATTATCAGCTAATTCTTCATATAATAACCATCCTTCATTTTCGTTCTTTTTCAGAAATCCTCCTTGGCACATGGATTCTAACAGCGTTTTAGTTTGATATTCTAATCCATCATATAGAACTTGACAAAGTCGCCATTTCTCTATCCCATGGTGAGGGCATTGAGCAAGGAGGTCCTTAAAACGTTCGAAATATTTCCAAAAAGGTTCATTGGCTGTTTGCTTAAACTGTAAGATGCTCTTCCTAATCAGTGTAGTCTTGTGGATGGGATAAAATTTCTTTAAGAAGGCCTTAACGAAATTATCCCACGAAGATATTGAACCAGCCTCTAGACTGTAGAGCCATTTCTTTGCTAAGTCTTTCAAAGCAAAGGGGACAAACTGTAGTTTGATGGCATCTTCTCCTAACTTGGGTATCTTCATCATGAGACATACTTCTTCAAATTCCCTTATGAAGAAGTATGCATCCTCGGATTCAAGTCCATGAAATTTGGGAAGAGTGTTGATGTATTGTGCTTGAGCTCAAATTGGTCAACACCTTCATCGGTTAACTTGATGCAAGAAGGAAGAGAGGTCCTAATAGGATAGAACCTATCTTGGAGTGACAGTGGTTGTGCCATGTGTGAGTCAGGCTTTTGCTCGGGTGGTGAACTAGTTCTAGTTAGCCTGGATGTAAGTCGGTCTCTCGACCAAGCGGACATGCACAATTAGCAAACAAGTTCACCCAATCAATCAAAAAAGAAAAACAATCAAAATTCCTATTCTAGGGTAAGCCTTGACCTAGACGACTCCTAACTTTAGACTGTCCTTAGGAGGTCTATTGCCGACCTTAACCACAAGTTAATCGGCCAGGTAGGTGGCAAGACCGGTGGGGGTTTTCCATCAAAGACGTTCCTTAATTAAATAACCACCGATCTTCGGGCTTTCGGCCCTCAATCCCCTGCCTAGACACCAATTTGGCAAGAGTTAATTTCGAATAACTTTCCTCCTTCGGCCAAACTCCTAGTGAGTCCGAGTTAACCTAGGGCCAACGTCTAGTCAATTTTTACTTAAGGTTAGGGTTGTGAGTGTGACGGAGATGATTGTGGGCCAAGGAAGGGTGATGAAATCCCCACCTTATCTTGTTAATGGGTTTTGCCCTTAGAATTTTTTGTGTACGTGTAAAGCAGTAGATAAGTAATCACTCAAAAAGCAGTAAATCAGCAAGAGTGTTTCCTAATCTATATGCAATGCAAACATACCTTGTCGCCAGCACTCTTCAACAGAATTAAAAAAAATATAAATAGACACGTGCCTAAGATGCAAGAGTCTAATTTTTTTTATTTATCAACAAATGGGTTACTGTAAATTAGTTAGCAGTGTGCAGGTTTATCACAGAGAGAAATTGTAACAGAGCAGT
This sequence comes from Agave tequilana, assembly GCA_038442645.1. Taxonomy (NCBI): domain Eukaryota; kingdom Viridiplantae; phylum Streptophyta; class Magnoliopsida; order Asparagales; family Asparagaceae; genus Agave; species Agave tequilana. Next base: position 35,662 of record JAVJIF010025567.1, on the reverse strand, counting down.
AAATCAGATTTGCAATTTACAGCAACCTGCAGAAAACAGGGTCAGTAGTGAACTACTCAGGCCGCGAAAACGCGGCTTTTGCCGCGGAACCGCGGCTCTGTAGTAGGCCCTGTTGCTCTGCCTTCTAGGGCAGAGGCACAGAGTTACTATATGTCCTTTCTGCTATTAGTTTTCCTGTTCTCTGAACCTGCAAACAGAAAGAATAAACGAGTTAGTTTTGAGAAAATTGTGTCGTTCCTTCCCCGGCAACGACGCCAAAATTTTGATTGAAAATAAGAAATTGCAAAGAAAAAGATTAAGAGTTAGAATTCTCAGTCTCAATGCTATCCGCTGCAGCAAGGGCCAAAGCGGGTCGATCCACAAGGAAGGATGCGGTGCAATCTTTTCGGACGATTTCTCTGTATCCTTGAAATAAGACAAAAGAGAGATTAGATTTGAAATATATGATTGGAGAGATGCGGTTTTACTGATTTTCTACCACAACCCATAGTGCAAGTTAAGAATATTGAATATCATCTTGAAATACATGAAATCGATCCTAGGTTTATTACAGAAGATGCAAGCAAGAGAAAAAAATCTTAGAATCTTACTAGTTCGCACTCCTAAAAATCCAACAAGTATTCATCCTAACTTCTAAGTACAGCGTAAGAAAAGCTTTACCTTAAGGTTACGCTGTCAAAGTACTTAAGCATGAAGTGTGAAGAATTATTTAAAGGTGTAACTAGATTAGAAAACTAGTCATCAATTTAATCTTCAAGCAATCTGTCTTAAACCTAGGGTCTCTAAAAATTGTCATCAATCCATTCAATTCCTAACTGCTCTAGGGTTGTTTAAGAATTTAGCAAACCATACTTAAGAATTAGTTCATCATCTTTTTTTATATTTTCAATTTTATTTTTTTTGTACTTTGTTTAATATGAAGAATTGTGAACGAAAGAAAAACAAAACAAAGAGAAAGATCGCAGAGAAAAATGAAATTAAAAGACAATAATTGAGATGGCAAAAAGGTAACCTTTATTCAAAAATATCTTCCAAATATAATACTCCTTCTTCTCCACAATATGCTTAAAGCGAAATTACAATGATAGAAATTTAAAGAGAAAACTAAAGAAACCCTAATCTCCTCGTCTCTGGATGGCCCTCTCTGTTGCATCTGCAGGGGTATTTATAGGCGCTGGAGGAAGTAGAGTCCCGATAAAACTCATCCACGAAATCTGGTATTCAGCCTCATCGGCCACAGTCTTATCCCTGGCCACGCGCTTTCACGCGTGGCCTCCTCTGGTCCGTCCATCTGGACCTATCTGTTTAGATCTGGCATCTCAACTCTTCAATTTGAAAATTCGGGATAACTTGGGAAGCAAGTTACCCTAAATCCAAATCTCTTCCAAAACGAATTTCATCCTTGCACTCTATTTATCATCATCCTGCAAACATTTAGGGTTGAATAGAAGTCTATCCCTTCCCTCTTTTTAGTATTTGCAACTTTTGCACTTTGTAATTGCAACTTTGATATTTGATAATTGCACTTTTGCACTTGGGCTTGGACAGGGCTTTTGGGCTTCATTTAGGCTTTTATTCTTTATTTAAATAAATACTCAAGGCCTGCACACATTAAATAACAAAACATTAGTAATAGTGCATGATTGTAGGAATAAATATGAAAATGTGATAGTAAATGTAATGACAATTATGCATTTTTTACTACCTATCAGTGACTCATATTAGTTACTTGCCATGCAATAGGAGCTCAAATAATTTGAGTGTAATCAAGTTTGAAAACTTTTTCCTAGACCCCATGATAGACAACCATTATTACTAAATGAGTCTTTAGAAACAAGTTGACTGAGTGGGGTAATATAGTTAGAAAGAAGGCTAGAGTAGTGCCCAAAGTTACAATCAAATCAAGAAATCAATTTTGAGGAAACCTTTGTACCGGTGCACGACCTGAAGCCATACATATAACCCATGCTTTTATCTCATTTAAAGATTTCAAGTTGTATCAAATGGATGTTAAAAGTTTTTCGTAATGGTTGCATTGATGAGGAGGTATATGTTGAACAACTCCCCGGGCTTGTTGATCTTGCGCATTACAATCATGTATTTAAGATAGAAAAGATTTTATATGGTTTGAAACAAGCTCCAAGAGTTTGATATGAAAGGCTTAATAGTTTTTTTAAATAAAGATTTTGTTAAAGGTAAAGTAGATACTACATTGTTTACAAAGCATGTTGATAATGATATTTTAATTATGCAAATTTATGTTTTATATTGATGATATTATTTTTTTGTTCTACTAATGAAAATCTATATAAAGAGTTTGAGTTATGTGTGAAGGAAGAATTTGAAATGAGTCTGATGGGTGAGCTTAACTACTTTCTTGGGCTCTAAATCAAGTAAAGTAGTGATGAAATCTTTGTGAACCAAGCCAAATATACCAAAGAGTTAAATCAAAAATTTGAGCTAGAAAACGCGGAGATTAGCAAGACTCCAATGATTACAACAATCAAGCTTGATAAGAACGAACAAGGTAAAAGTGTTGACATTAAATTATATTACAGTATGATTAATAGTTAGTTATATTTGACGGTGAGTAGACTGGACATTAGTTTAGTGTTTGTGCTAGATTATAATCGTGCCCTAAATAATCTCATTTGAGTAGGGTAAAATGCATTATCAAATATCTTAATGACACTATTGGTATTGGCTTGTGATATCTGAAGAACAGACAATTTAACTTGATGAATTATTCGGATGCCGACTATACTGGTTGTAGAGTGGATAGGAAGAGCACTAGTGAAAGTTGTCAATTTCTAAGAAATTGTTCTATTTCGTGGTCTTCTAAGAACCAAAATTTCATGGCCCTCTCAACCGTCAATGCGGAGTATGTTGCCGTCGGGGCTTGCTGTGCACAAGTCCTTTGGATGAAACATACTGTCATTGATTAGGATTTGAATTATGATCATATGAAGATTTATTGTGATAATACTAGTACTATTCATATGATAAAAATGCAAATGAACATAATAAGACGAAGCATATAGAAATTCGATATCACTTTCTTAGATATCATTATGAGAAAGGAGATATTGAAATCGATTATATTTCTACCGATTTATAATTGACCGATATTTTTACAAAACTTCATACTTACAATAGATTTTCCTTTATTTGTAGTGAATTGAATGTTTGCATGATAGAAATTTGATTTTTATGTCTGGAATTCAATTGGTATCAATTTCAGTTGGTATTTTTATTAGTTTTTAAAATTACTTCATCTCATTTTTTATGTACGACATAAAGGGGAGAAGAAATTTTGAGTTATTTTGTTTTGTGTTATTTTAAACTACTTACATTCTCTTGTTTCATGCAATATTTAGCTAGTTATTGTTATTTTCTATTGCATATGATTTTGATGGATGGTGGAATGGATGGATGGATGGCCGCTTATACATATTGCTTAATCAAACTGATATTATTAATATGCATGTGACTTGCTTATCTTTTGTGTTATATATATATATATATATATATATATATATATATATATATATATATATATATATATATATATATATATATATATATATATATATATATATATATATAATATATATATATATATAAGTCATGTTGAACTTGATTTATATAAGAATATTTTCAGGGGGAGTTTTTCAAAGCTCTTCATTTTTATAAAAATAACTAATAAGTTATGTTATCATTAAAAAGAGGGAAATTGCTGGCCCAAGGGTACAATCACCTCTTTGTTTTAATGATTCTAAAACTCATGTGGTTAAGTGTTACTAATCAAGATCAAGTGTTTTTAAGTTTATAGGTTTCAAGAGTTTGGTGTTTAGCTTCACTCTTCTTTCAAAGGAAGGTATTGAGACACTCAAGTTGATTCAAGCATGGGACTAAAGCTCGAAAAGTCAAAACTTGAATTATGGAGAAGCTCACTTGAATAGGACTTGAAGATAGTACAATTCTTATAAGAATTTAGAATGTTTAAATTTAGGGTATTCGATTGGATGCTCAAGAATTTCACACACACAAAAAGATTTTTCAAAATATAATTTTTATAGTTTTCATGATTTAGTTTTTGATAGACAATATATCTTCAATTAAATTTTTATTTGTTTTCATAATTTAATCCTACTCAAATATTTCAATATCTATATATAGTTTTATAAAAATATCAAAAGATTTACCAACAATTTTCAAAACAAAGAGTTTAACGTTTTTGGGCTACGCCGGTGGACCACCCGATGGACCACATTTTGTGCAGAGTATTTCTGTGCTCTAGATGGTCGACTGTGTATGCATAAAACATGCACAAAGCCTAAGCTCAGGGACCGATCGACCGCCTGGTCCATCAGTGGTCCCAACTCTATTCAGGCAGTCTCTGGTCCATCGATCGTGTGGTCGATGCCAGGCCTGTACTGACTCTGAGCTAAGTTTGGCTCTCTGGACGATCGACCGCTTGGTTAATCGTCTGCAATGGCTAACTTCTGTTAGCCATGCCGGTAGACCTCCTGACGTGCAAAAATGACAACAGCCTTTTTAAAACGGCTATATTTGAATTTAAATTGTTTTGTTTTATACCCAAACAGATATATTTTGCTTTTTCAGGGTTTTATCAGGTGTTTAATAACTAGATTAACTCTCTAATGATATTCTCCCTCTTTCTATTCTTTGTAGAGAGTTTCAATTAAGAAAAATTCCTAGAAAATTGTTTGAAACATTTAAGAAAAATTCAAGTTTCAAGTTTTTAAAAGAGCTTTCATTTTCTACTCATTTTGTGCAAGTTTTCAGCTTTCAAAGTTCAATTTGTTACTGATTTTCTCTCACAAACTTATTGAGCCCCGAATCTACAATCTATACTATATGAAGTTGTATTTAAGAGAGTTTGTGATCTTGAGGTCACCAAATGATTGTATTCTTCATTTTCTTTGAGAGCTCCTCTTGGGTAGAGGATTGAAGGTTGGAGCTGAGGCTTCGGGTCTTGTGGATTCTATTGTAGTTGAGTTCTAGAGGAGATAGTGAAAATTCTTCATTGCGGTAAAGGCGAGGATGTAGAGCAAGTTGCTCTAAGCTCGAAACAGATATTTTGTGTTTGCGATTGCTACTCTCTCTTACTCATTCCTAATTACTTTTGTTTGTTTATAATTGCCTCATATTTATTTACTTGATAATTATTACTCTATTCTTCTTGCTATTATTTTATTGGTTGTATTCATTCAATTAAGAATTGATTTGAATGCCTCAACTCTTCTTTAAGAGGAATTTTGAGGAGAAGTTCAGAGCTCTTAACGGATTATCTGTCTTCACTTCTTGGTTTTGATTTGTTGAGTAGTTATAAATTTAATTGTTGTATTTTTCGCACTTAATTAGCACATTACCTATTCACCCCCTTATAGGTGATTTCTAGAGAGAGCTATAAAGTAAAAAAAAGAAAAAGAGAGAAAGAGAGAGCTTTAAAGAGGGGGGAATGGGAGAGAGATATTTAGAGAGAGGGAGAGGGTATAACCTCACCTCATCACGCATAACAACAACAACAATAATAATAAAGATAAAAAATATATATATCATTATAATGCACATGTATATTGTATTACACACAAATATAAATACCCACATATAAATACTCATATACTTATAGATATAAATACACACATGTAAATATATTTATTTGTTTCAAATCATTCTTTTTACTTAAAATATTTTCTCAAAACAATAATTTATCAACATTATAAATAATTTATTACCACACAATAAATCAAATAATTGGTATAATCAAGTATTAGCAGATAGGGATATGATCGTTTTGTAATCTAGGTTTAAAAGTGAGAGGAGATAGGTGGAGAACTATTTGGAGGTAAAGACGTAGAACAAAAATAAGATAAAATGATCGAGTTTACAGAGGCCTGGATACCTCTTTTGAGATCTGTTAGATTTGTATGGGCTGACGCATAAGGGCGCCATGCCCAAGCCTAAGTCCAATCAATAATTAGGTTTAGCCCAAAAGGCTAGTCTATTTCTAATTTGAAATGATTTGGTAAAGCATCCAATATAGGCCACTAGATTAGCCAATGGGTGACATCTATTTAGAGATATCTCTCAAGTTACTCCTAAATCTCCGAAGACTAGAGTTTGCCTCCTCTATGAAAAGAGGCCAAGCCCTCCTCTCTTTGTACACTGGATGCAAACAAGAGATTTGCAATTTCTTCTCTCCTTCAAGCCTCCAACAATGATTGCTTATTCTACTTAGATCGTGAATCATGATGAAGGATTCACGCAGAGTTCGTTGTAGTTCCTTCCACTGTCAATAGGAAGATCACTCTTTTGAAGAGAAACTCTTTGCATCAAAGAGATACGGTTCCACTATGATATTTATACAGTTTATGTAAACACGTATGTAGATACCTCAAATTATTACAAGATCAAACCTAGAAAAAGTGCTTGACATCAATGGGTGATAGATTCACCTTGGGAAAAGGTAATTGTCATCAATTTATGAGTTTATTCTTTGGTGAGATGAGTGTTCAATGTTTATACTTGTATTGAGATAGAGGGTTGGAGTGTGTCATTACTCTCTTATCTCCATGCGTAGTCCTGTCAATGGGTTGGTGCTGGACCTGTGCCGACCCGTACCAAACCTGATTAGATAGGTTTGGTAACCAGTTCTATATCGGCAGACTCGAATAAGATCCGAACCCGTTTACCCTATTAGTAAATAGGCCAGGTCTGGTTTTACTTGAACATACCCAATTAGAACCCATTTAATTAGTAACCCTAACCCTCTCACTTACTCTCTCCCTCTCTTGGCCTCTCCCTCTCTTGGCTTTGAAACCCTAACATATAACAACTTGATCTTGTTGATGTATTTTTGCACAGTCTCATTCGAGAACTTCTTCTCTTATGTTGTGATGACGACTTCCTCTTCAGATTTGGTGATTTTACAGTCGATCTTTTGGAGCCACTGCTCTTTCGAATGAAGAGGGAAATGATGGGGACCTTCTCTACTTTAAATTTATGAAGAAATTGTTGTTCTGGCTTTGGTTTTGATGTTGTTTAGGGGATGTTGTTGCGACATTGGGTCAGCCTGAATAGATTTGGGTTTCTTGAGGCCGAGCATGAAGATGCAAAACTTGGTGGCAGATTTGAGGAGAAAGTCCGGGAACTAACTACTTTTAGGATCAAAATCTGAGATTGTGGTGATGAGGCTGCGGGAAGGTTGGAGAGGGAGGAGCTACCCCTTGAAGAAGACATTGTTGGAGCGGAAGAGCGAAATGCTCAGGCTGATGATGCTGAGGACGATGATGAAGAAGAAGATGGTACGGTGAAGTTGAGCTCTCCTTGGTTCTCCTCCACCTCGTCGCTGGATTCCTCTGAGCGGGAGTCAGCTTTATCACAGGGCATGTTTTGGATGGCAAACTCAAGGTTGAAGAAGGTGGTGAGGTAATCAGGTTGGGTCGAATAATTGGGTTTGGACTGGTACCTTTAATGGTATAGAAATAGTTGTTTTGAAACCGAGGGTAATCGGATAGGGTGTGATACCTATAATGATAATCGGGTGCAAGTCTGGTAACTATCATAGTCGACCCGTCGACAGGTCTATCTATGCGTTATTAAAATATCTCTCCTTTGATATTTTCTCATGAATGTAGGTTGAGTTTGGCCGAATCACATAAAATATTGTCTTTTTACTTATCTTCTATATCTTGCAAAAATCTTATAAACCTCAATATCCAATGAAAAGCAAAGCTCAATATCCAATGAAAAGCTAGAGGGTCTCGCTTTCGCTCAGTACATAAAACTCCATCCACGATCATAAAAAATAACTCCTTGAAAACAACCAATGAAGTCATTTTATATGACTACTCAAAACAATCCTAAAGTTTTCTTAAATGACATATAATGCATATAATTAATCATAAAAAACAGTAGTCTTGAAGAAGAGTCTCAAAGAAGATTCACTCTAAGCGATACTGTTGTGATGTTAAAATAACATGCTACTATTTGCAGCTAATTAAACATGTGATGCCAACTTCAACTAAATGACAAATCAAACCATGATGTGTTATTATCAACTTTAACTAAGAAGATATTAACAACTACACAAATAAACTCTCATACATCACTAATCTTCACGAGCATGGATAGGTTATGTAAAGATAAAGACAAAAGTACTACCTGTTACGTTTTTAATGATGTTAAATTTCTAACATAATGGTTCTAAGGCTCTGTTTGGTTTGTTGTAATTGACCATGATTCGTAAGTCATTATTGGTAAACTCTTTTACAGTTATAAATGAGTTACATGCATGTAAGTTTTGTGGTATTTCGTTGGTAATATAAAGTTGTAAGTAAAAATGTGTATTGTGCTTTACGGTGTTTGGTTGTCGTAATGTGTAAGACGTCAATGAAAAAGTTAAGTACAAAATTAACTATTTGGTGATTTAAAAAAATTCAAATATTGCAAATAACTATTATAAATACCAAATATTAAAAAATAATATTAATATAAAAATAATACAAATTACATAACCACAAAATTAAATATAAGTGGGTTGTAAGTTAGTGATAATTGGGTTGTAAGTGAGTGGTAGTTGGGTTGCGTAAGTCTTTTACGAATTACGGTCCAAACAAACACCATAATTGCAATTGGGTTGTAAGATATTTACGAATTACAGCTTTTTATGACTTTTTAAGCGAAACAAACATCCCCAAGAGAATTGAATTATGAAAAAATGCAAATTCAAGATTAGAATGCACCCTTCTATTCAAAAGGAAAAAGGGAAAAAATTTGTAAGAAGATAAGATAATCAATATTAATACTAAAGATATATTATTTTATGTATGAATTCATATCTTAGTTAGATTTTATCTAATACTGAAGTCACCTGACTATGATCGGATCCACATCATCTACACATCTCTCTCTGCAAAAATAATATCGCAATTGATTAACCAATTTAAAGAAATTTCTCGTGCAACACGCTCCTTCAATAAGTAATCTCCCTCCTCTTATTTTTTTTCCTTTTGATACATAACAACTTTCAATGCCATCACGTTACCAAACCCCACCAAAACAACTCTCTATGAAGGAGACAATATCCTTCGTTCAAACATTACCAAACAAATCTGAACTGTCGGCTTATTAATAAACATATAGAAACTTTTGGAGATGGACTAAGAATCTGCCCCTCACCGCAAAATCCTCGTCCAGATAGGACAATGTTTCTCCTCTGTCCCAACTATCCATCCACGTGCATGCTGTCGAACCGATCCGCTGCACAACACGAAGTACGATTCCTCTTATAGTTTCCAATAACAAGGGGACACGTGTGGGATGGACGTTTCCTCCCCAGTCTCTTTCTCCGTGGATAAATCTTTTGCACATGACTTCAAAAAATGCATTTATGATAATGATAATGAAGATAAGTTTCAGTCATGCTGGGAACACTTGATAAGTACGAGTTGAGGGGTAATGAGTGGTTTAATAATTTATCCCAAATACGTGAGAAGTGGGCACTAGTATATGGCCGACAACACTTTTGTGCAGGTTTGACAACCACACAAAGAAGTGAAAGCATAAACAACTATTTTAAAAATATTTCAAGAAAAAAAACAAACTCTTCGAGAGTTTGTAGATCAGTATGATAAAGTAGTGGCACGTCGGCGTAAAACAGAGGCAAAAGCAAATTTTAAATCCATGTCAACAAAACCTAACTTGGTGTCAACATTAAAATTAGAAGTCAAGGCGGTAGAATTATATACTAGAAAATTTTTCAATGAGTTCCAAGAGGAGTTTAAGCGGTTTATAGATTTAGAATTAACACTTGATTGTGTTCATGAAAATACAAGAATATATAAAGTATTATCGTTTACTGGGGAAAGACCTCGCACAGTTACTTTTTCCTCTTCAGGTCACACAGTCCAATATAGTTGCAAAAAATTTGAGTTCTCAGGATTACTTTGTGCACATGTTTTGAAAGTATTGTACATGCTAGATTTGCATGATCTTCCAACTCAATATTATCTAAAGAGATGGACTAAAGATGCAGCAGCTGGTATCATTCTTGGCACTCATGATGAAAATATGAAAGTTGATTATAATCCCTTTTTGACTACACGATATAGTGAGTTGTCACACTTGGCCCTAGCTATGGCCACAAAGGGTTGTGAAACTAAACAGCTTAGTTTGGTGGCTAAGCGAGCATTGTTACGATCACTTGATGAGATAAAATCATATTCGGAATCTCACCCGCCTCATCATACTGAAATTGAAGAAAGAAATCAAGATCTAATGGGAGACAATGTAACACTGAGAGATCCTCCTCGTAAGAAGGTGAAAGGTCAACTCACTCGAAGATTCAAGAGTGCTTTAGAGAAGAGGAAAGATCCGCAAACCTCAATCGAAACAATTGAAAGGAGTAGCAGGTCGGTAGTGAAATGAGGTATTGTATTTGTTTTTCAATTATAAAGTACTAAATTTGGCTTAAAACTATGTTATCTTTTATAGGTGCCAAAGAAAAGAAGATGATTCCATCTAACAGTCTAGAGCTTCAACTTTTTCCAGAAAATCCGTCAACGTCTTATAGTGAGTGTGAAATTATTTAACTCTATTATATATATATTTTTTAATCTGTATTTTGGATGCTAAAATGTAATATATAATGTCTAACATTCAATTATTTTGAAATGGCAGGGAGTCAAGAACAAGAAAATCATTAGTTTGACGTTGCACTAGAATCATTGGCTATGCGGAATTATGACAGAGAAAGAGACTATGCGGAATTATATTATACATGTTGAAGTGACAAAGACTATGTTGGAAAGAGAGAGTTTACTGATGGGGAAGTTGATAAGGATCGTCGAGGGTCGTCGAGGAGATCGCCAAGGAAGTCGACGACGAAGACGAAGGGAACAACAGCTGGAAATAGCAGCAGCAGCAGAATCAGGTAGGATCGGTCGACCGGTCCGGTCGACCAACATGCACAGCATGCACAGGGCCTTAGGCGGTCGACCGGCCCGGTCGACCGAAAGACCCTAACTGTAGGAACCTGACTCTCTGTTGTTTTGGGTCGACCGGAGGGTAGGTCGGTTGACCGGTCGGGTCGACCGACAGTCGGGTTTGGGCCAAAATCTGCTGCTCTGCAAATTTGGGTATTTAAGCCTAATGTTGATTTCTAGGGTTGTATCTTGTAGAAGATCCTGGAGAAGAAAAAGGCTGGAGCTCTCTTGCATTCAAAGAGGCTGCTAGCCATTGTAATCTTCTTCCAAGTAAATTAAATCTCTCTCTGATTGCCCCGAGGACATAGGCGTTAAGGCCGAACCTCGTTAAATCTTGTTCTTTGTGATTGTGTGTTCTTCTTAGATCTATTTGGTTGTTCTCTGTGCTTGGAGATTTGTGGGATCCTCTATCGGTTGTTCTCATCGGCGCACAACAAGTGTATCAGAGCATCCAGGTTGCTCTTTGGGATTTCTGAGGATTCGGAGGGCTCAAGATCGGATCCGGTGGAAATCGTGTGTGTCGATCTCAGATCTGAGGTATTGGGTGTTCGAGGAGATCGTGTGTGTCGATCTCAGAAGGACTCAAGGAGGGCTCGTTGAATCCGTGGTGGAGTAGATCTGGTGAGAAACTCGATCTAGGGTTTCAAGGGACAGGTAAAAATCCTATTTTTATCTGTGTATAGATCTATTTCAAGGTAGCTGATCTTCCGCATAGATAGAGAATCAGGGAAAATCTCAATGGCAGAAGAAACTGCATCAGTTAAGACAATGAACAATCACCCAAGGATTGAAGTTGTTAAGTTTAATGGGACTAACAATTTCGGGATGTGGAGATGCGAGGTTATGGATGCGCTGAATGCATCGAACCTCGAAGACACTCTCCTATTGGAAAGGAAGAAGAGCACGACCACTGATGAACAGTGGGCGAAGATGAACAGGTCGGCATGTGGCTTGATACGTTCATGCTTGTCACAAGACATAAAATACCTTGTGCAACATGAGAGGTCAGCGAAGAAACTGTGGGAAACCCTTGAAAAGAAATACCTGACGAAGAGTGTAGAGTCCAGGTTGCAGCTTAAGAGTAAGCTGTATCAGTTCTGATGAAGAAGGGGAGCACAGTAAGTGAGCACATCAACCGATATACGAAGCTTCTTACAGATTTGCTAAATGTGGATGTCACGGTAGATGAGGAAGATAAGGCGGTCATCTTTCTGAATTCACTTCCTGCAGAGGAGTACGAGACATTCACACTGACCTTCATTAATGGAAGGCAGAGCTTGAATTATGATCAGGTGTCGTCTGCACTGACTAGTTATGAGACGAGGAAGAAGGAAAGATATTCTTCACAGTCAAGCTCAGTGGCGGAGGGACTGGAAGTAAGAAGCAGAAGTTCATCGCGGAAGGGCAAGGAGGTGAGAGGAAGATCGAAGTCCAGGCCGGGCTTCAGAAATCTGAAGAGAAATCAGTGTACCTTGTGCAAGGAACTAGGACACTGGAAAGCAGAATGTCCGAAGGCCAAAGATAAAAAGGTGGAGTCAAAGACCGAGACGAATCTAGCATGGGCAGATAGATCGGATGATGACTCATCGGTGTTCTCTCTCTCGGTTACTACCCCTACTGTTAGTAACTCAGATAGTGCTGAGTGGATATTGGATAGCGGAGCCACCTATCATGTGTGCCCGAACAGGGCCTGGTTTTCTAGCTTTGAGAAGCTGGATGGATGTTACACGGTCATGGGGGATGACCATCCGTGTAATATAGAAGGGATGGGTACAGTTCGCATCAAGATGGATGATGGGATAGTTCGAGAGTTGAAGGAGGTGAGATATGTACCTCAGCTCAAAAGGAATCTTATCTCAGTTGGCACTTTGGAAGCATCGGGCATGGTGATATCTGTTCGAGATGGCAATCTCAGGATGATCAAGGGCTCGATGGTGGTGATGAAGGGCGTCCGCCGAGGTAATCTCTACTACTTGAAGGGTAGTACGATTACAGATCAGGTGGAGACTTCTAGTTCTTCAGATGTTGGTGGCCGGAAGTTCGGCAGGGAAAGGTCGGACAGGAAGAAGAAGAATCTTTGCAAGCTCCTGCAAAGAAGGAAGGTGCTGCTACCTGCAATTTGGAAGGTGGACACAGCATTCTGGACAAGAAGAAGGTGAGATTCAGCACCAGTACTCACCGCAATGAAGGTCTTCTTGATTGTGTTCACATGAGCGTATGGGGACCTGCTAAGACGGCATCGCTTGGAGGTCACAGGTACTTTGTCTCATTTATTGATGGTTCATCTAGGCAAGTGTGGATATATCCCATGAGACAAAGTGGTGAAGCCCTAGATGTGTTGGTGAAGTGGAGAGGAAGAATGGAGAGGCAGATAGGTAGGAAGATAAAGGAGCTTCATATTGGTAATGTTGAAAAGGACATGTACCAGTTCCTACAATTTGGCCAGAACACAGGAATTGCAACTCACTTCATAACAGGTACAGATGGGTTGGCTAAAGATGTAGTCTGTTCCTTGCTGGAGGAGGTTCGGCAGTTGTTGTCTAATGCAGGATTGGACAGGTCGTTTTGGGCTGAGGCGACTGAGTATGCTAGCCATCTCATGAACAGGTTGACTGCGATAGGAGGTAAAGCTCCATTGGATATTTGGTCTGGGAAAGCTGCTCAAGATCATGGTGTGCTGCGGGAGTTTGGAAGTCCGGCCTACTTCAGTGCCAAGAATGGCAAGGTGAATCCGCGAGCAAAGAGGTTTGTCTATTTGGGAGTCAAGGGAAACAGCTACAGGTTGTGGGACCCCGAAGACAAGAAGATCGTGATGAGCAGAAATGTCACTTTTGGAGAGACTTCGGGGTTGAAGTCCATCGTCTCTCAGCCGGTGGAGAGGACGAAGACCAAAGAAGGATCGCAGCGGGTGGAGGTTGATGCTACTCCATCATCTCCAGTTGGTTCGGCATCAAAGGATACTTCAGCGGAGGTGACACCGGGTGGAGTTCATGATACCAAAGATGATGCTGAACAGGTTGACGACATTGTTGAGGATGTCGAGTTGTTTGCAGCTATAGGAACAAAGGTGAAACCACGCTTGTGGGGAAAGAAGCATGAATCTCAAGCTTGTGATCGTGACAAGCTGAAGTTGAAGGTTGTTGTTCTCCATGATGGTCAGGAAGAGGTTCATATGACTCGGTCAGACAGGTTCACTGCTGTAAATAGAGGTGCCAGTGCTTGAGCTTGATGAAGCTCATCTAAATGAACTACGGTTGGCTTGATCCTTTTGGGCAAAGGTATGTAGGCAGCCGTAAAGGCGCAACCATTTGGTGATGCAACTCTTATGAAGCTATTTGGGTTCTCGAGAAGCTGTTTGGATCTTCACGTAGAGGTGAAGAGGTGTGGCCGTTTGGAGCTTCACGTAGAGGTGGAGAGGCTTCACGTAGAGGTGAAGCGTTGTGGCCAGTTGGACTTCACGGAGAGGTGAGGTGTTGTGGTCTCGATGAACAGGTGATCTTCCGTGAGAAGATGTTGAGCTTGCATAAGGAGGGGTGTGCATCCAGTTGAAGCCGATGATGTTTGGTGTGTTCTACTCAAACTTAGTTGGACCATCAGTGGAAGACAGGTAGACTAGATAGACCTAGTCAGTGGAGAGTCAGTGTTGGCTCATAAGGAAGTCTTCGTGAGGTCGTGAAGTTGCGGAGAGGGAGCCACAGTTGGTGATCGGCATGTTTGGAAATTCTCCTCAGGTGAAGTGCAGGGAAGGCTTGTGCGATGTTTTCTAGGAACAGCTGAGCTAAAAGATTCCAAGCCGAGATCGTGTGTCGATTTCGCCGAGATTGTGTGTCGATTTCGTCTGGTGCGCGCAAGCCGAGATCGTGTGTCGATTTCGCCGAGATCGTGTGTCGATTTCGCCAGGTGATGGACTTGGGTTCGTTGGAGATCGGCTCAGATTTGGAAATCTTCGCCGAGGTGGAGAATTGTTGGAAAGAGAGAGTTTACTGATGGGGAAGTTGATAAGGATCGTCGAGGGGTCGTCGAGGAGATCGCCAAGGAAGTCGACGACGAAGACGAAGGGAACAACAGCTGGAAATAGCAGCAGCAGCAGAATCAGGCAGGGTCAGTCGACCGGTCCGGTCGACCGACATGCACAGCATGCACAGGGCCTTAGGCGGTCGACTGGCCCGGTCGATCGAAAGACCCTGACTGCAGGAACCTGACTCTCTGTTGTTTTGGGTCGACCGGACCGGTCGACCGGAGGGTAGGCCGGTCGACCGACAGTCGGGTTTGGGCCAAAATCTGCTGCTCCGCAAATTTGGGTATTTAAGCCTAATGTTGATTTCTAGGGTTGTATCTTGTAGAAGATCCTGGAGAAGGAAAAGGCTGGAGCTCTCTTGCATTCAAAGAGGCTGCTAGCCATTGTAATCTTCTTCCAAGTAAATTAAATCTCTCTCTGATTGCCCCGAGGACGTAGGCGTTGAGGCCGAACCTCGTTAAATCTTGTTCTTTGTGATTGTGTGTTCTTCTTGGATCTATTTGGTTGTTCTCTGTGCTTGGAGATTTGTGGGATCCTCTATCGGTTGTTGTCATCGGCGCACAACAGACTATGCGAAATTATGATATCATTTTTTTAACTTAGGTGCTCGTACTTTCTTCTCGGACCATTCGAAGCAGTCTTGGGTAGGTGCTCGGACTTTCTTCTCGAGCCCATAATGGGCATGCTCGTATGCAGGGTGTGTTGTTTGCTCGAGACGCTCCTGATGAGGTGGGCCTGATGAAGATCAGAATCCAACTACTACAAAATCCTATCTCAACTTTGCAAGTTTCAGACTGTATCTTTAATATTAGTTTGCATTGTGTTGTTTCCTATCAAAACTGTGGTTTTGGATAGCTGTGAAAGTGCTTGCTTATATAAGCGGATTAAGGTATTTTGTAAACAATCCTGACGTCTATGGCATGCTTATGTTTTGATATTGAGTCCTTGACCAGATTGAGGTATTCAGTTAGCATGAAAAATGTTCTCCCGCTGCAATAAAAAGTTCTTCCTTACACTGCTTTTTGTGTACTGTTTCATATTGCTTTCTTTAATGAAACAAATGGCTATATATACTTCGCTATCTAAAAAACAATTTAAATTTTATCCAAGTAGTGAGTAGACGTAGTTCTAACTAAGACTACACAAATAAAATATTGGAATACCGAACTAAGACAGGTTCAGACATAGAAATAATAATGGTTGATCTAGGTTACAATAGAAAAAAAGTTTTAAGCATAGAACTCAGGTTGGTTCACATTGAAAACAACTAGGGTTGAATCAGAATACAACATAAGTCTTACCTTTACTCTCTTTACTTTTATTTTTGTTTTTAAAGTTCAACTAATTATGGTAGGTTTAAAGTTAAACCACTACTCATAATTTTGCTCGAGCTCTCATCTAATGGATGTACTCTTCCTAATCTGAAGGTAAGTAAAAAATTGTACTTTAATTTGTGTGAATCAACTGAGTTCTTTGTAATCACAGACAGATCAAATGTTTTAATGTGAAAAAAAAGAGAAGCTAATGGGCATAATAAAGTTGACTTTTGGGCAGCTATAAAGCCATAATGAAATAGCAGTGGGCTCATGCAAGAGTAGTTAAAGCTATACCTTGGAAAAAATATAAAGAAAGAGCATTTTGGTGCATAAGTTATTCTCTGTGTATTAATTTTTGGGTAGCTGTTTGTGATCACATGGTAAGAGAGGATATGACCCTCATGCCCACGTCAAACAACCACCCACATAAATTTTCTTTTAGATATATGTCTTTAGACATACAAATTCTCGATCCGGCTATTTCATTATGTTCTAAACATTTAAAAATCCCTACAAATCATTTTTTGTTAGGTTTCAAATGTTCTACACCGTTAAACTAACCAACTCATTATTTAGACCGTCCTTTTTTTCCTACTTGATGGATGAACAAAAAGTATTCAAAACACTTGATTTTTGATTTATAGATACTTAAAATAATATAAATCAATTTCAATAGAATGGATCTTTATTCGAATGTCGGAGGGTTAAATTTCAGTGAGAAGAATCCAGGCTCAAATCTTTTTAGAAGAACACAACTTTATCTCACTATATTAATATTAAAGATATATTATTTTATGTATGGATCCGTATCTTAGTTAGATTTTACTAAATACCGAAGTCACCTAACAAATCCCACCAAAACAACTCTCCATGCAGGAGGCAATATCCGCCGTTCAAACATCACCAAACAAATCTGGACCGTCAGCTAATTAATAAACGTTGAAACTTTTGTCTATGGAGTCAGAATCAGCCCCACAACAAAATCCTCGTCCAGACACGGCGGCGTTTCTCCTCTGCCGCAGCTATTCATCCACGGGCATGCCGCCGAACCGATCCGCTGCACAACATGAAGCATGATTCCTCTACAGTTTTCAATAACAAGGGGACACGTGTGGGATGGACGTTTCCTGCCCAGTCTCTTTCTCCTCGGATAAAGGGCTTATTTTCAAGCGAATCCTGCGTCTGGCTCTTCAGTTCCTTCTAAACCTCTCTCTCTCTCTCTCTCTCTCTCTCTCTCTCAAAAATCTCTAATAAAACAATGAGTAATTGCTGCAAGGGGCCCGGCTATGCTTCTCCCCTCGAGGCCATGAAGGGGCCCAAGGAGGCTTTGATCTATGTCACCTGTGTTTACAATGCTAATTTCTTTTTTATTTTCTTTTTCTTCAAATTTTTTTGAATTTATTAACTTGAAATATGAACAGTTTTTGGTGAATTGTTCAGTACCAATCTGTTGTTGGAGATGTTTACTTTAGAAAATAAGATGATGGTCTGATCTGATTCTAGTGATAGTTGTGAGATTTGCTAGGATTTGAATATGCTTGACTGAGATTGATGCATGTGAATTTTAGACAGGATTTATTCCAATTTGGTCCGGACTTGGGCCCATCTTTGTCTTTATGAAGTGGGAATATAATCTAAAGGGCCATTCTTTCAGATTTTATAAGTTAATTAACATGTCTTTGGTCTGTTTGCTTTGGTTCTGTTCTTTGTTTTTCTGTTTGAAGATGGTTTTTTTCCCCTTTTCTTCCCCTTATAGTCTTGCTGAGGTATCTTATTAAATTGTATTCTGGGATATTACTCGTTACCTGTGGGAAATTGTTTGTGTTCTCGATTGCCCTGTTCTTACTTTTTTTTAATTTTAGAAAATTGCATGTTTCTGTTGTCTTTCATGTGAACTATTTCTTTTACAAAATGCCTTCATGCTTGGCTCCTGTGTCTGGAATATATTGTTACAATTCATAGGTTTGACTTGCTTTGAATATGTATTATGCTTGAGATCTTGAATTGGTTTTCGCATCTTTCTCAGTGATTCACTTCCATGGTACTTTGTATTTGAAGTCCAAGAAATTTTTTGCCTTTTACCTTCAGAAATGGTTGTTTGGGTTGGTCTTATTATTTATCTGATTCTAGAACTCCTATCCTGTATTTCTTAAGGTCTAGTTGTTAATATATTCCTTGAAATTTGCATGGATGGCTTCATGATTCACGACTCTTTGAGCGACACCCTTTTAACTTGTCATAACAAGTAAATTTAGAAGAATCTTCTCTTAGACATTATCAGATCTCCTTCTAATATTGTATAAGTAGATCTCCCATATTTGGTTGCATTACAACTCTGGTGTTCAAGACAGAGGAGATGGCTATATAAAACAAAGTAGCTGGATGTCAAAATTCTACTAAAAAAGATAAAAGGACAACACGCAAGAATATACATGGTTTGGTCAAATTTGACCTATGTTCGCTAACAAAGACAACAAAGAAATCTACTAACAGAAGAGGAGCCTAAAACTCTCAAGTCTCAAATATTCTTTGTTTACCTTTCCCATCGTCACTTGTGAGCAAAGATGAGAAAGGTCACAGAAAATTCCACAATCAAAAGAACAACTTTACTTTGTCCATAACCTTAACTGTACGTCGACGGTCTTACCGTGGAGGTCCATAGACACCGTTTTGTGTGTCCAAATTTGATTGTGTTACTTCTTTTAGTGGCAATAATATACCAAAAAGTAATATATTCCTCTCTTGGTATGTGTTTCTTTTTTATCAATATGCACACAGAAAGGAGTTATACATTTCTCGAAGGAGGGGAAAATGGAGAAAACATAAAGAGGTCTAGATAAAGAGAGAATTTCTCTATTGATGAAGAAAGGAGTGATTTTTTTTTGTTTTAAAAATGTAAGGTCAGTGGACGCACAAGCTATGAGTGCCCTCTTGTAATTTTTTTATCTTGTACTCTGTTTATCAATAGTTGATCCCTCTCACGGCTATCCCTAGGTGGTTTTGGCTGAGCCACATTAAATATGATATTCTTCTCGCCGATTGCTTTAAGCTTGCAAACATGGTTTAAAATCTCAGTATCGGTACCGGTATCGGCTAATGGTTTTTAATATCAATATCGGCAATAGGGCCCCCAATATTGGGCAATTTTATAAGGTTAATATCTTATCGGGGGGTACCTCAAAACCCGATACAATATTTTTGATATATATATATATATATATATATATATATATATATTGGAATCAGCTGATATTTGAAAGTGTGCTTGCAAGTTTACTTTATTGTAGACCATGCTTTCTTCAGGTGCTCAATATAAAAGAATGGTTAGTTTATACATGTTACTCCCCATTTGGTCAAGTTGAAGGCTTTGTTGTTCTAATTCTGCATGAACCTTAATCAAGATGGTCAGTGCAAGATGGCCACTTAATTACAATTAATCAAGTTAACAGTAGTGTTGGTGAAGTCAATATTGCAACCGTGTCAGAGTTTTATGAACTGAGCGGAAGGGAGACCCTTGAGCCTTTTATTGGATATTCAGTTTTACAAGATTCTAGCAAAACATAGAAGAAAATACAAGAGGCACAATATTTTATGCGGTTTGGCTAAATCCAACTTACATCCACAGAGAGTGTGTCGAGAGAGATATATTATAATAACATGGAGTATGAGAGAGGGAGAGAGATTAAACCCCCCAATACTTTTTTTTAATACGAGCATGAATTTTGAGCACTCATATCACCAAAGATTAATACATTGATGAAGAATACCTTTTCCGAGATGAATCAATCACTCAATGATGTCAAGCATTTGTTCTTGTCTACAAAGAGATATTCATGGCTCTCTCTACTCGATCCTCCTCTTTCTTCTCCTTGATCTGTATCTTTGCCTCCAAACATTTATCTATCTCTTTCTCTCTCATAAACCTCGATTGTCAAACTCCTCGTAAAGAATTTTGATAACATAAAAATATTGAGAAAAATCTCGACTATCGATCTCAAAGAAAGCACTCATTATGAAAATCTTTTAATTAACTCCTGAAAATAAGCACGTTCACAACAGTTTTCTTATAGAGTTGATAAAGAATATGAATGCTTCTCAGTTCATTCATTAGATCAATGCACTTTTAACAGTTGTTTTAATTAGTTGCATGATTAGTACTATGGAATGGACAAACATGAAATGTACAATAAACTGCTTGTTCATTTGTCCATACCATCCACAATTTCTATGCAAGTTGGATCTCTGTTCCCAACAATTTTGTGAAGATATCAGCTACTTGCTGAAAGCTGGAACATGAGTATTTTCATACTATGAAGTCAAATTGGAGTTCCCAAGTGAGATGTTAGTCTTGATCAACGTACTCATTTCCTTCATGAAGAACAAGATTTGCTGTACTATGACTAACAAATCGTCATAAATTGAGAGGCACATATGTCTTGAAGTTTGTACCCGACATTTCTTACAGCTTAATGTATGCGGTGACATAACATTTAGCCTTATTTGACTCACAGGAGATGATTGACTCTTAATCTTCCTTTCTGTGCTATGATTGATGATTTTTACCTGACATTTCTTACAACTTAATGTGTGTGGTGACATAACATTTAGCCTTATATGACTAGCAGGAGATGATTGGCTCTTAATCTTCCTTTCTATTCTATGATTGATGATTTGAAGTATCATATCCTATAAGATGGGATTTGCAATTGATTTGTAGCTTGCTTAAGAAATTATTTGTTTCCTATGCAAGTTAATGAAGTTAAATGTTGTTTGTATAATTCGTAATTGACAAGGTTATTAACAGGTTCATGTGCATTTCATGTGTCACCAGCTAGTACTTAATATATCACAGAAATACTGGTGCAGTTAGATAATGCAGATATTTATTTGATCTTGTTGTCCTTTTTTTTTACTCTTAATGATTTGAAATTTGTAAAGACACTTTTTTAATGAACAGGAACTGGGAAAGAGAAGCCTGATTACTTAGCGACAGTGGATATTGATCCTAGCTCACCAACCTATTCTAAAGTTATTCATCGGTTGCCTGTACTTCATAAAGGTGATGAATTAAATCATACTAGTTGGAATTCCTGCAGCTCTTGCCATGGTGACCCATCAGCAGCTAGACGTTATCTAATCTTGCCTTCATTGTTGTAAGCCCTTTCTTGTTTTAAGTTATAGGTTTTGTACTCATAATTATTGATCACGTATAGCTGACTAAATTTGAAGTTTCTTTCCATTTTTTGTTTCTAATTACTATTAAACATCTTCTTAACTTTATTTTGGTTTAGTCACAAATCATAACTTTGTCCTTTACTATCTTATGATTTACCTCAGATAAATTTTGTCCCGCATGGGCTAATGATAAATCTTTTATCTATTTTGTTTTTGGACATGGGAAGAAGGACTATGATTTGTAATTTCCACCCCCACCTCACCACACCCCACCCCCACCCAACCCCCCCCCCACACCCACCGACACCAAACTGCACACACACAGAACTTTCTACTTGCGCACACCAAGCTGCACACGCACACGTCTTTCTCCTCATGTATTAGTGGTTAAGTAATTGTCATATTGCATGTAGTAGAAGAACTCTCAGCTTTCTAATGTGGACTATACTCTACAACAATTAAAGACAATAGAATTAAATATTGTGATAAACCAGAAGTTCGATGATCTAAAACTTTTTATGCTTTGGCATGACCGTTTAGTCACCCAAAATATTATTAAAGATCCTTATTCCCTAAGATGTATTCGGTATATTATAATTCTCAAACATTGAAATTTACATTGGATTTGTTCTCATCAATGATTAGATACCTAGAACTCCTGACGGGTGATATTTTTAAAGCAAGATTTGTGGATTGTCCTTTTGATGAGACATAGTAAAGTTTTAATGCAAGCACAATATTATATGGAGCTAAAAATATACTGAAATGCTTATTGTAACCAAATTGATTAATTGCTCTCCCTGTTTTAAATATCGGCCGAGATCTCGTCTGATATCTCCTTTTTGGAATGTTGCTGATACGATACGGGGAAATCGTTAACCATATCTTTTGTAGCAAAAAATGGCTGGTATTTGAGATATAGGCCGATAAATCGCCCGATATCGGCCAATAAATCGCTCGATATATCATTCGATATGAAATAACTTATATTGCATGATTGCGTGCAAATGTACATTGTTTTTAACTGTTTTTGTATGTATATATTATTTTTATTAGGTAGATGATATCTATGATACTAAACCAAGTTTTATTTATCAATATTTCATTATATATAGTGTATGATATAAGTACTTGATATGCGCGCGTATCCCCGATATCTCCCCCGATATTCGATATCCGATATGAAAAAATCCCCATCCGATACGATCTCGATATCCGATATTTAGAACCTTGATTGCTCTTGGAGATATCTAATAGTTTCACGTCTCTCCAACTTTAACCTTTTGTTTCACGTCTCTCCAACTTTAACCTTTCAGCAGATTCATTTATGACCAGGTGACACATATGTACAAAGGCTTCTGAAACATTTGATATTTTGATGTATTCTTATGCATAGGATCATGATGGATGGTGTGGATCATCAATTTGACTGTCATGCATTTTAGTTCTCGTCTCTGAGCTCTCTTGGGGAAACGTAAGGAAATGAATTTTAGGATTCACTTTCTCACTTGTTGATTTTTCTTCTATTTTTGAGATTCGTTAATTTACATTTTTTTTGCTTCAAAGTATCTTTCAGTTGCAACAGTTTTCTCTTATTTTTCTTTCTTTTGTCTTTTTTTCCTTTTCTCTTCTTTTTATTTATTTATTGATCACCCCCCCCCCCAGTATCTTGAATCATATTTTACCTAAGGAGCATTTGAACGGATTGTCTTTCATTTTTCTCATTCTAAATGTTTGACTTTTATCTTTAACAAGTGTCTTTTATGCCTATACTTCTTCAGGTCAGGCCGTATATATGTCGTTGATACTGCAACAAATCCAAAGGCTCCATCTATACATAAGGTGATTGAGCCTGATGATATTTTGCAGAAGATAGGACTGGCATATCCTCACACATCTCATTGCCTTGCATCTGGTGACATTCTGTTGTCTTGCCTTGGAGATAAAGATGGGAATGCAGATGGAAATGGATTCCTCCTCATTGATTCAGATTTCAATGTGAAAGGAAGGTACTAACTAAACTTTACCAATTCTAGGTTTGAAAGCATAAATGCATGCAATAGCTACTTATAAATATTGTTTTTCTGTTGAAACACCTTCTTTTATTTATCTTTCTATTCCCTAAAATTTAATACTTAACGATTTGTTATATTCATTATGCATTTTGGAAGAGAGAACTGGATTTAGTACAATGTTTAACATTAAGTTTTTACCTACTTTGAGAAGAATATTAACTTGAAAGTTGTGGCTAATATTATGTTTATCCCTCTTTTTCATCTTTCAGTTTTGGTACAGTAACCTAATTGGTAATTCTGTATACTGTTGAATTATCAAAGAATCACTACTTTTGTTTAGTCTATCCTTTTATTGATGCTGAAATATTGTGACCCAGTTTCTTCTTTGTATATATTACTCGTCTTTGTAGCATATTTGAAGCATTTCTTGTATTCTTCTACTACATGCAAAGTTTTCTCTGGACGTTTCAAAATGTTTTATCACTCCACAAAATGCTTATTACCTGTTAACAGCCACCTCCTAATCTTTGTTTGTCCATTCAGCTCTATTGAGGGCCACCTCCTTTTGCTAATGGGCATTCCTGTATGTCCTTCACCTGCATGAACTTGAAGATTCAGTAGATCTAGAATAATTAGTCCGTTAGTCGATTTTCAAAAATAAATAAAGGGATTGGTTTGAGCATGTACTGGCATCCAATTCGACCACATAGTCCATGATTGGTCACAAAATGAGGACCCACCAGAACTGAAAGTTTCTTTTTGTTTCAAATCTGCCCTATAATATTGGATGATATCATGGCTGATGTTGCTGAAATGACCAAGATATTGACGGCCAATATTGACGATATTGATACTAAAGTTATTGGCCGATATCAAAATTTTAAATCATGGGCATGAGCTTTATGACTTAGATCTGACATCACACCTGATATGGATTTCCCACGCAATAATGCATTACGCATAAAATCAATGGAGGAAAACTTCTAATAATATTCATTAATCAATAAAAAGCAATATCATCCTATAATTCTGGGGGCAGCCCTAACATAAACGTATATGGGGTCAACATTAAAAGATTATTAAAAATTCTTGAGTTTAAAAGGCTGTGAACAACCCAAAAATCCCGGAAAAATCCTAAAAAATAAAATAGAAATATATAAAGACTTTGACTAACAAAAAATCCCAGAAAATCCTAAAAAATAAATAGAAATATATAAAGACTTTAACTAACAACTGACTCACAAATAATTTAACAACTAAACTAACAACTTACTCACAAATAATTTAACAACTAAAATATAACAAGAAAATATTCCTCTAAAATCTTTATTTCTTGCCTTACCTTCCTAGTTTTTCTAACTTATCATCTTGTAATTCTCAATTTCATATTCTGATTGTTTGCTTGGATCATGTTTATTGCTGAACATTGTGAACCACATAAAGTTTTAGGTTTATATCTCTTCTGTCTTATATAAAACATTTATTTCTTTCCTTGCCGTTTTTCCAGGCCTACCATCTCTAAGTTCTCAGTTCTATATATTGATTGTTTTCTTGGATCATGTTTATTGCTTAACATTGTGAACCACATTAATTTGCAGCTTTATTTTTGTTTTGTAGAAACTTGCTCTTGACATTATCCCCACCACATTGCCTTGTTTCATTCATCTGAGACAATATCTTTACAATATTTAATACTTTTTGTCCCTTCGCATATTTATGCTTTTGTTCTTCCTTTTATTTAACATGACAATGATGAGATTCAGCATGTTTTAATCACCGTAAATTATTTCATGGTCATATTGACAAAGTTTATTTACCTATTCTACATTGCATAACTGCATACATCTGCTTCTCAGGTGGGAAAAACCAGGCCACAGCCCACTTTTTGGGTTTGATTTCTGGTATCAAACCCGACATAAAACTATGATTAGCTCATCATTTGGAGCTCCTGCAGCCTTCACGAAAGGGTTCAACCATCAGCATGTTTCAGATGGGCTATATGGAAGACACCTGCATGTATACAGCTGGCCCGATGGTGAATTAAAGCAGACAATAGACCTGGGCAGCATAGGGCATTTACCTTTAGAAGTTAGTATTGGCTTTACCTGAAGTTCTATAATCACAAATTTGGCCTAACAGATTACAATCTAAAGTTATACTACTTATTTGCAGATTAGGTTTCTCCACGACCCTTCCAAAGATATTGGCTTTGTGGGTTGTGCTTTGACCACCAACATGGTGAGATTTTTCAAGACATCAGATGGATCCTGGGGACATGAGGTAGATGTTCGTTAATTGTTCACCTCTATTCTGTGGTACTCTTAAATCTTCAATTATAGACTCTTGCCAAATTGTGTAATCTTAGATGTTCGGAGCAGTGTTACCAGATTAATGGCGAGCTTTGGTTTGTAGTATATAGTGATGGGGGTACGATATTTGGATGGGTATGCTTCCCCTTTCTTTTATGCCGCGCGTGTGTTTCTTTTCCTTTTTGTTTTCTTTTTATTTTCTTTGTTTTCTTTTTATTTTTTTTTCTTTTTTTGAGGAAAAGGATGGGGCTAACTAATTTATTGATACTTATAATATCTAACATCTAATAGGAAATATTGCCAGCTGATATTGACAATATTGATACTAGAAACCGTTGGCTGATGTCAATAAATACAGAGATTTTAATCTATGCCTGATATAGATTTGTTAAATGTAATCCTGGTATTTAAAATTAAAACAATTATATCTATCTAATTTACAATTAATTTTACGGGCCAGCTCCAAATATTTCTGGATTGCTTAATTTCTCTTTAATGCTGAACTTGTCACTACTCTTGGAATTTGTTATTGCAGGTTGCAAAATCTCTGAAACCATTGAAGGTGAAGAACTGGATACTACCTGAAATGCCTGGGCTGATAACCGGTTTTCTCATTTCTCTGGATGACCGGTTCTTATACTTTGTGAACTGGCTGCATGGAGATATCAGACAGTACAACATTGAGAACCCTAGCAAGCCTGTCTTGACTGGGCAGGTGTGGGTGGGAGGACAACTTCAGAAGGGTAGCAGTATTGTTTATGTAACAGAGGATGGGGAGGAGTTGCAGTTTGATGTGCCTGAGGTCAAGGTCAGCATTATCCTTCCTCAATTAATTACCTTCTAGTATATTACAATTACTATTATAGACCATTTCATAGTTAAAACTTATAATGCATTACAGATTATTCTGTTATGGACTATAGAGTAAAATATTTTGCAAGCGAGGAATGAGTCTAGATGAAGGAAGACTTGATTCTTTTTGTTAATGGGAAATGCATTGCTCTCGGAAGTTCATATATTTCAGATACATGTAACAAACTGTTGGCCAAAGAACTTTCTTTGAGAAATTACTAGTCCATGAGTCTTGCATTATCTGATTTGTTTGATGCATCTGACCACTTATCTATGTTGTTTACCCTCACGGTGTCATAAAACAATCCAGCTTCATTTTCTTTCTGTCTCAGGGTAATAAGTTGAGAGGAGGGCCACAGATGATACAGTTGAGCTTAGATGGCAAGAGGCTCTATGTAACCAATTCCCTGTTAAGTGTATGGGATAAACAGTTTTACCCTGATGTTGTAGAGAAGGGTTCCCATATGCTGCAGATCGATGTGGACACAGAGAACGAGGGTCTGTCAGTGAACCCAGACTTCTTTGTGGATTTTGGGTCTGAACTAATGGTCCGTCGCTTGCCCATGATATGCGGTATCCGGGAGGTGACTGTACATCTGACATATGGATATGGTTGGGATTGCTTCTCTATTCCAATCTGAGAGGAATAAAGGAGATGAATATTATGGAGGAGCAAGAATGGTAGGTTAATTATGTTATATTGGAGTTGGATGATAGAACACCATGCATGAATAAAGCCTATGAGCTGAAGTAGTGTTTCAGATGGTGTCTCATGTACCTTATTTCATGAGTGGTTTAATGTAGAATGTTATTTGTGCAATACTTTCATATAGTGAGTTTAGCTTTGGTCCGCTGGGTGCAATCCACAAACATTACATATTTAAGACTCGCGGGGGATTCTAGTTGAATGCTTTGCTTTTTGGTACTGTTAAATCTTTTTAGTTTAGCAGAGAAGCAGTTTCTAATGATAGCTACCTAAAATAATTTGCTTGACCCTTCTTTAGTTTAAAGCGCAAGTTGCTTTGTAATTTTGGAATAATATTGTAATTAGGTGCTATGTCCATCCACAATCTGTAGATAATGTACATCGTATTTGCTCATGTCTTAAGATTTATCAACTATTTCTACAAATTATTTCATGGTAATAATGTAATGCAGTCTGTAATGTATTTAGCAGACTGATTTGCATAGATACACTCCCCAAATTCATTTGAAAAAGGATTCAATCTAGAGAGAGATTGCAACCTCAATTTCCATCAATCAATTTCTAACGTAAGCCCAGTTGATAAATAAGATTCCAAGTCTAGCATTTACTTGACTTGGGCAAGAGAGTCAATTTTCATACCATGTTCCTTCAAAGAAGGCACCTTTTTTTTCAATCGAAGACTGACTCACCTAGTTAGTAGTTTGAAAAATTGTGCAGTGATGAGTGAGAAAAGTAGATCAATTCCATATTATATAGTTAATTTGTTAATGATCTCTTGTGGATAGCCCTTGCTAGAATGCTCAATTAATGAAGCTTCTCAAGCACCATCTCATGGAGGTCCAGGAGAAAAAAATATGAGTCTGATATGATATGGATTTATGGCAGCACTGTAGCATAATTTATTATAAGATTGTGGAGTGTAATCGACACGTTATTGATCAAAGTATCTTTGAGGATTGCATTATTTCCTGCTTGTAGACAAATTTTGTGATTGGCTTTATGTGAAAATAGTTGTGAGATGGAAGTCTATTACGCTGAAGGATAATGTTCACAGTCGTAATTAACTTCAGAGGGTTCTTGCTAGTTAGCTGTTGTTTACTTTTATTGTTGTTATTGTTGTTTATTTCATTGTAAGATGTGTCATGTGTGCTTCGTCTCAAAAGAAATGATGGAATATACATTAAGGTTAATAAGGTGGGTGTTGAGAGAGAGCCTTGATGGCTCGGTGTGCAGCGTTCTTCATTCAGCCTTCAAGGCTACTTCATTTGCTCTTTCTTAAAGAGATCCTTTATTTTATTTTGCTTTCTGCATTTATGCTTTATTAACTAAAAATCACCATTAGAACTGTGATTAACGACTGAGAGCTTGCCCTCAAGTAGGGAAGTAAGGATGATAATGGGCCAGATTCTAGATGAAGCAGCTAAGATTCCAAGTCTAATCGTCTAATCGTGTTTGCTTGACTTGCCAAGTAAACGCATCTCTCTTATCTTTCGCAATGTCCATCATTGTCAAGAAAGATGTAATATTAAATGCTTCCTTATCATACACGGTGCCTTTTATTCTGCTAAATTATCTTCTGTGATGTGACTATTATTACTGGTTATGACAGCTCGACAACAACAACAACTAAGCCATTTGTCCAAAGTATTTGGGGGTAGGCTACATGAACCAAAAGAGAATTACGCCGGATCGGGCACATGGATTAGCTTTCTCCACTCATTCCTATTGAGCAATATGCCTTCACTATGACCTTTAACTTCTATATCTTGTCGTATTACCTCCATCCATGTTTTCTTCGGTCTCCCTGCGCTCTTTTAACTTGCTCTAAATTAATACGCTCTACTCGCCGGACTGGCACATTTATAGGTCTACGTCGCATATGACCAAACCATCGTAGGTGGTTTTCTCTCATCTTCTCTTCTATAGAGGCTACACCTATCTTAGTACGAATATTCTCCTTTCTCATCTTATCTCTCCACGTGTTACCACACATCCATCGAAGTATGCGCATCTCTGCTACACTCATCTTCTACGCATGACGTCTCTTTATAGCCCAACATTCTGTGTCATATAACAAAGCTGGCCTAATAGCAGTTCAATAAAATTTTTCCTTCAGCCATAACGAATGTTACGATCACATAAAACTTCTGTTGCGCTCCTACATTTCAACCTGCCGGCTTGGATCCTATGGTTGACATCATTATCAATCTTCTCATCCTTTTGGATAATAGAACCCAAGTACTTAAAACGACTATTCATCGGTATTTCTTGTCAATCTAGTCTTATAATACTATAATCTCGGATTCCCTGCATATACTCTGTTTTGACCATACTTAATCTAAAACCTCGAGATTCTAGAGTTTGCCTCCATAACTCCAATTTGGCATTTACCCCAGCTTTCGTCTCATCGACTAGGACAATATCATCAGCAAATAACATACACCACGGTATCTCATCCTGAATAGCTCTGGTAAGCTCATCCATCACTATGACATATAAGAATGGACTCAGAAACTATTACTTCTTGTTCTATTTTTATTTCTCTTTCTTTTTTTTTTAATCAAAAGTGGCAATGTTTAAAACAAGCAAATTAATGATTCTGCTTTCAGAAGTCTATACTGCAGTTGCTTCTTCTCCATATTTTCTATTTTTCAATATTTTGCAGTCTAAGGCGTGATTTTGACTAATGTGACACAAACATTGTTTGTTCTTTTTAAGAAAGGCCCGTAAGCTGGGATACATTTTGTTATTATAATGGTATAATTGAATCAAGATTATTGTTAGGGATATGAAAAGCACTGAGATTAGAGATAATTATGTTTAGGTTTGAGTGAAGCCTAAGATAGGGTGGGTTCAAGCTAAGGGCATGAACATAGATAACTTATCTTATGGTAGGATTAAGGGTTTATAAATTAGATTAAAGATGGATCAAGTTTTGTCTAGTGTCTAGTAACTAATGTACTACTTCAGGATAAGACAACATTAAGAAACCACGCGTCTAAATAATGTGACTTGATTATATTGGATAAAACTCTCTAGCTTCATCCTGATCCACAACTCTCTCTCTCTCTCTCTCTCTCAACTCTAATCCACCTCCCTGTCGAAAACCTTGGCCCAATAACTTTTTTACTTTGTTTATTATTCTTTAATAATTTTTTGCTTTTCCTCCTCAATGATTTTATGCTTTTATTTTTCCATTAATTCTTTCTTTAGTTTTTTTCCTGGCTATATTCTTTTTGTTCCTTACTTTTTTTAAAATTCTTTCTTCCTGTTTCATTTTTTCAAAGGAAATTTTTGCTACAACCACCTACTTTGTTTTATAATTAGAAAAAAAACTCAACTTCATAATTTTGTTCTCTATAGCATCATCCACGTAAGCGTAAACTGATTTTTCCCAACCACCACTTCTTTATAAATTTTTATTTCTTCTTTTACTCTTCCTCATCACCACCAACATTGCTCTCCCCTCAACCATGACTTTGACGCAGAGTTATTCGCGGGTTGACCTGCGCAGTCAGGTCGTCGTGGAGTTGGAAGGGGGCAGGCTTCCCACCCCCTCTCGGGGTCGAGGGTGGAGCCCTTGAAAATTTCTTTTGGGGATCGACTCTTGGCAGATCTTGTTTGTTCGTGCTCGAGATGAATTTTGTTTGTATTTAGATCTAGAAAGCATGATGAATCATTCGATATCAGTGGACGGGGGTCTGCTGATGATGTCGATACTGATATGAAGATTGTGACTCATGATCGCAATCCTCTGTAAGGAGTGACTCATAAATAGGGCATTTTGTGCGGACTGCGATCATAGTCGTAGTAATAATAAAGAGGTTACGACCATGATCGTAGTCCTCACAAAAACTAAAAAATGGGCATTTTGTGAGGACTGCGAAAGACTCAAACATGGGATATTTTTGTGAATACTGAGATCATGCTCGCCATCCTAATAAAAAAGACTACGATCATAGTTGCAATCCTATGAAGACCCAGAACATGACATTTTTGTGAGGACTACGATCACGGTTGCAGTCCTCATAAATAGTGCATTTTGTAAGAACTGTGATCATGATCGCAGTCCTCAGAAATAGAACTGCGATTATTTTGTGAGGACTGCGATCATAGTTACAATCCTCTATACTGCAATCATTTTGTAAAGACTGCGATCATAATCGTACTTTTTCAAAAATAGGACCATGACCGCAGTCCTCATAAAAATGTCATGTTTCTGAGGTTTATAGCATCGCAATTCTCTTTATTAGGACAGTGATCAAGATCGCAGTATTTAAAAAAATGTCCGATATTTGAGTATTATGAAAGCTACGACCATGGTCACAGTCCTAAAAGAGGAACGTGATTTACAGTCCTCACAAAAATATTCAAATTTTGAGTTTTTATGAGGACTGTGATCATGATAGCAGCCCTCTTTATTAGGGTGCGATCTTGAACGCTGTCCTTACAAAATACCCTATTTCTGATTCAGTCTTTACAGAGGACTGCGATCATGAGTCACAATCCTCATATCAGAATTGCCATTATCAGCAGACCCCGTCCACTAACATCGAATGCTCCCTAATATTTTCAAATCTAAACACAAATAAAACTCATAGCGAGCACGAGCAGACAAGACCTACAAAAGGTTGATCCAGAAAAAATCCAGAGATTCCGCCCTCGACCCCAGGAGGGGCTCCCCACCCCTTCCAACCCTCATGGGGACTTGACCGCACAGATCGACCCGCGAATAACTTTTCGTCGGGGTCAAGATTGAGGGGAGAGCAATGTTGATGTTTATGGGGAAGGATAAAAGAGAAATAAAAATATATAAAGAAGTGGTGATTGAGAGGAATTAATTTATGCTAATGTGGATGAGAATGTAGCGCAGAAAATTATGAACCTGAGTGTTGATAATTATGAAGTAAAGTAGGCGGCTGTAGCAAAATTTTCTAAATAATAATAATAAGTTATAATTATTCTTAATATTCTTAGCCCACATATGAGCCCGGCCCTTCTCTTCTTCCCTCTCTTTTCCTCTCATTTTCTTTGAACCAAGCTCAAGTGGCCTATCCCAATTTCTTTACTTTTCTTTTTGTTTTTTATTAATATGGATATGATTGGGATTGCTGCTCTATTCTAATCCGAGAGGAATAAACTAGATGAATTATTGTGGAGAAGCAAGAATGGTAGGTTAATTTTGTTGGATATTTTATTAAATATAAAAAAAAGATTAAAATTCTTAATTAAACTACTTGACTTGGTCTACAACCACTACTCCACTAATGGGGTTATTGCCATATAAAGTGGGATAAGTTACCGTGTTAGTGGGGTTAGTTAGGGGCTAAAGTTTCACACTATATATATATCAAGATCATGAAACTAAAAAAAGGAGGATTAAAAATGAAAAAAGAATTCTCTCTCTCTCTCTCTCTCTCTCTCTCTCTTTCTTATCAAATTTCACCTTCCTCCTTTAATCTGGGCATTACTTACAGTTCGAGGTCACCTCCCCTTCGTGGTCGTGCACGCAAGGGACACCGGCAGAGAGGGGTAGTATCGCTAAGGGGCACATCTGCCTTAGCTGACCGCACGAGGTCGGCGATATGCCTTTTAGCGCAGTGATCACACGCTTTCGCTGAGACCGGTAACATTCTTCATATATTTACTTTTCAAATTATTTGTTATTTTAATTTTGAATGCAAAACATCCCAACAATCTAAAAGGCATAAAAATTTGATATAAGAAGCGAGCTGCTATATAAAACGCTGAGGAGCTAAGAACTATTCCTTTTGCAAAATTGTAAATATGCTTGATATCTTGTGAATTTGTAATTATTGTATTGTATGTTATTATGTTATTAGAAGTTTGTCTGGGAGATCACTCAACTTGCAATTTTTGTTATTGAATTGTGATGTTCTAGATAGCTTATTAGTATGTATCCATAAACATCCATGACATATATCTTGATTTAAGTTTCTATTGCGAGACAAATCCAACATAATGTTGCCAAAGAGAAGGATCGGAATCATCAGCATCTAGAAAAGCTATACTTTGAATTATATCTTAGGCATGATGGTTCATGTTGTATTTTATGCCTCTTTCGTTTCTTGTTGTAAGAAGAGAGTATGTATTGATATTTTTCTCTCCCTAAATAAATGTGGCATTTAAAAAGTTTAAGGGGCCGTTTGTTTCGCGTAAAACTCCGTAATTCGTAAATGACTTACTACCCAGTTACAACTACGACGTTTGTTTGGACCGTAATTCGTAAAAGACTTACGTAACTCAACTAACACTCACTTGCAACCCAGTTACCACTCACTTACAGCTCAGTTACAGTTAATTTTGTGGTCATACAAATTTGTATTATTTTTTTATATTAATATTAATTTTTTTAATATTTAACTTTTTTAATATTTATTTGCAGTATTAAAACTATTAAAATCACCAAATAATTAATTTGTGGTCAACTTTTTCACTTACGACTTATACATTACGACAACCAACACCGTAAAGTACAATACACTTTCCCACTTTACAATTTTATATTACCAACCAAACACCGTAAAATTTACATACATGTAACTCATTTACAATTGTAAAAGACTTTATCAATTACAACTACGAATTACGGCCAGTTACGACAACCAAACAGACCCTAAGTGGTTTCTCGTTTCTTGTTAGAAGGTGGTATCACACATAGACCTTTTTGTTCTTAATTTCTTTCATAATGTGATCATGCAAAATTCCTTTATAATTACCATGCAATATGTTAATTGTACCATAACATATCAAAGCAAGTTTCAATCACACACAAGTGAATGTTGACACCATCTTGGGTTGAGTTTCAGAACTTTAGGGAGATTGAATTTATTTATGCATGTTAGTGCTTTGCTGAATAAGTCTAATTCAAAGCATACTTGGCAATTGACAAGGAATGTTATTTGTTATCATATCTATTTGGTTTCTGCTAGATTAAGAATATACATCACTGGTATTTTGTTCAGAACATTATTTTTCTGTGCTTAGGCGTTTTGCTTACCTTATTGGCGATTGGTTAAAAATCTGTATCAATTTCACTTTAAGGTGTTATTTACTTTCCAACAGAAATGGATTTGCTATGAGCTGCTGTCATGCTAATGGTGTAAAGCCGTTTTACCTGGTTTTCATCTCTTAAATAGACTGCCACTGTTTTCCCTTTTTTCTGATGCCAAAAGGGGAAGCTTTTTTATGCTCACAAACTATTGACAATTAGAACTTCCATGACAAAGAGTTGAAGTTTTAGAGCTACTTGAAATTGGATATATGATGCTTCGTTGATGTGATACTGTCCCTGACTACAGTGAGAAGGTTAATGTAAACCATTTTCTTAGGACAACAAACACTAGTATTAATTTGAATATAAAACATCAGTGTGATTACCATATATGGGGGACAATCTTGCCAAGGATCACAAGCATAGATTATAGTGTTCCCCTATTGATTATTTTCCGCCTTTAAATCCTCGGAACTCTCTTGGGTAATTATGCATTAGCTAGAACCTGTAAGTATGGGTGATCACACCAAATTATTTGTGGAGTTGAATTTGCCCAAAATTAGCCATATTTGTGGCAGATTCTTTACTGCTCAATATTCAAGTTAGTAGGGTTCTGTATGCATAAGTCATTGTAGTGGATGCATGGTCTAATTATTCCTTTCTTACACATACTAGTAAGCTGATTTAGCTGTGCATTATTCGTCCCTCTATGCTGATATAAATGCTTACAACTGTGTGCATAATATATGCTTTGAAGTTTATATATGCATCTTCACTTCTCGCACTTTAGAAAAATAAAATCATCAGTATTTTAACAAAATAACTTAAAGAATGCATGTATAAAGTGTTTTGTTATTATTTCCTTTTTGTCCAGTAATTTATTTTTGTCGATGAAGAAGAAAGTCTTCAAATTAATGGAAAATCAAAATTTTAAACCAATGCCTCCAAAGTCAATAAAAACAGCTCTGCCGCTGTGTATAAATATTGCCCTTGGAGGATATATTATCGACCTTTAGTTAAATGTCTCCAAAATTGACGTTTTCTACCCCGGGAATCTGAATCTACGTGCTCTTTCTATAAGTACAGTGGTGGAGAATTTTTTTTTCCTCTGATTTCCCCCCTCAAAATTTCAACATATCTTTCTAGAGTGTTTGGTGATTTTCTCATACTAAATACAATCATGCACACAAAACGAAAGACAGTTTCATTGAATATTTCTAGTAGCATATTAAAATTTTATAACC
>JAVJIF010025566.1:0-30000 GCA_038442645.1 Agave tequilana | reverse complement strand
TGATCTGTGACGTGGTGCTCTCTTGGACCTATCCAACAAAAAGTCAAGGTCATAAGTTTCTTAACATTAAATGCTGCCAGAAGGATAAATGGAAGGACAAAATATATATACCAGATTTAGATCATCACAAAGCTTCTGCTTCATTGTCTCTTCGTCTTTCACAACTTGAGCTGCTGCTTCCCAAACCTGCAATAACATCAACATATTTTCCATTAAAATGGGTTCAACTATGCCTTTTTCCATCAAAACAAGGTTGGCTATAGAGCACAACTTCAATGAAAGTATACGACTAATGACAATGTAATGTCAACCTTCTCTTAATTAGTACAATGATTATAGGCGAGGAAACTATGGACAAGAGAAGGGCTCGCCATAATCCTAACAATCACAAGTGTCCCCCTATGTAGCATGGGCACTCCTATCATAAAAGTATATCGTGTTAGACACATGTGTCATGTGTATTTTGAGGAATTGTCACATATCAGTGCCGTGTCGATGTCAGTATGACTGTCTCCATGCAACAAAAGAGGCATCCTCCAAAATCCTCCAAATTGTGCTAGACTAAAAAGAAGCGTAGAAGAAGGGGGGGAAATGATACATGATAGATTATTCATAGTGATTCTCCAAGAGCTCAAGCATGGGGAGAAACACTGATGAAAATAAGAGGGAAAGAAATCCACAATGCAACCAATGATTCTGGTACTGCATAATTTTGTATAACTGGTAACAGATTGGAAAGGGTACAAAACAGAGGCAAAGAATTTAATCCCATTTGCTTTTACACTCATTGTAATTTCAACTATTGGTGATCATATTTCAGCTATTGAGATCATTCCCTCAACCCGCATAAATATCAGCAAACTAAGCACAATAACGAATGAAAACTAACATAGAGATGAAAAGCAATCTGATGAATGAGGAATAGCAAAATGGAACCAGTAGGAAAACCAGACGGATAACTGGGTAAAGGATGTGTTGGAGCGTAGATGCAACATTCCCATCCACAGATCCCCTAGGAATATTGCACTAACATGTTCGGTAAATCTAAATATTCCAATCAATATAATATTCTAGTGTTAAGTGTGTTAAAATCATTCTCAGTAATGTGACATTTAAAACATTATACCCTTTTCAAAACTAGCCTTTCTGGCTAGAGGATGATGGTGGTAAGTTGGCAGCGATAAGCCAATCAACACCCGTTGCGAGTTGCAACGCCGGGCACATAGTGGCGGCAGGCCAACGGTGGTGGTGAAGGCAGTGGCAAGCAATAAAAATGACAGTAGCCGCAACAATTAGACCATGGCGATGCCAGCAAAAGCGGGTTAGCAATGTAGTGTCGGTGATGATGGCAATAGCAACGAGCCGACAATACTAGAACTGATAGAAGTGGTGGTGTCATCGGTGGTAGTAGTCCGATCATGGCAACGGTGGCAATGATGATGATGATGATGGCAATAACATGAGGCATGCACCGGTGGTGGTGGCACCAGGCTCACAATGGTACCAGTGATGGAGGTAGTAGGAGGTTGTGTTGGACTTGACTCGAATAAAATTTGAGTTCAACGCCGAATTGAATTCTTCATCTTTATGTTTCTTTTTATGTGTTTCCTTTTATGAGTTCTAGGTTAAAGCTTTAGGATTATGAGTCTCTATTTGATCGGAAGGAGGAATTTTTTACAATGATGATTACTATAAATATTGGAGTATATGATTTTGTGAGTCTCTGAAAGTATTAGAGTATAAGGGCATGATTGTAATTTCAGATTTATCTCATCTATATAACACCGGCTTTACCAGATTATGTCAAGCAGTCTACTCTCTCAACTATGCCATGGTATTAGAGTGATCCCTCTTGCATCATCATTTGCGCCTCCATCAACCACCATCACCTTCTTCTTCAAAACCCTAGCTGGCACTCATCTACACCTTCTTATCTTCTTTTTTCCTTTTCTTTTCTTCAGATCTAATGTTGATATGAATTTAGATATGCAAAAAAAAAATATTGTTCATTGTCAGCAGTAACCGCAACTACGCAAGTACTCTTCATCTACCAAACTCTAGCCGCCACTCCCGTTTTTCCTCCAACCACCTCTATCTCATCATCAACAATTCTAACCGCCACTGTTATTACATGCAGTACCTTCCTGCACCTACAGATCTGGGGCTACCAACTTCTACTACTGTTGCCAAGGTTATTTATTGTTGTTTCTATCATCTAGTGCTGTTGCTATCATTTATTGTTGTTGCTACCATCTACATGATCTGATCTCTTTTTGTATTGTTACTATTCTACATGATTTGATTAACTTCTTCTGATGCTCTTGTCTAACAAGTGCATCTGCTGCTACTGCTGTGATTGTTGCTGCCTTTTCGTGCCAAATACGGCTCCGTTATCTGCTATTAATGTTGTTGTTAGTGCTGCCAACTGCAAAATTAGTTTATCTTCACCAATGTTGTTCTCATCTTATACTGCTACTATTGCTTCATATACTGCAGGTTTCTTTTTGATGTTGGTATCCACTTCTCCCTTTCGTTTTTTAAAGACGATCTGATCTTATATGTTGTAATCTATTAGTTCCTATTCT
This sequence comes from Agave tequilana, assembly GCA_038442645.1. Lineage (NCBI taxonomy): Eukaryota > Viridiplantae > Streptophyta > Magnoliopsida > Asparagales > Asparagaceae > Agave > Agave tequilana. Next base: position 27,415 of record JAVJIF010025566.1, on the reverse strand, counting down.
TGCTCGTGATCTAGCTAGTTCTTTGTAACTATTACTTCTTGTGCACATATCTGTGCGCGTTCATGGCCGAGTTAAAAAAAGTCGTGTTCCTATGGGGATCTAGATTTCTATCTCCTGTAAACTGAATGGGAAGAACTATTAACTTTAGCATCAACATCAATGATTCAACAATGTTGCATCAGATTAGCAATTCAATATTTGTTTCTTTGTTTTTTTTCAAAAATTAGGAACTCTTTTTCTAGTCTTTGTAACAAGATGGACATGATTGTTATTTATGCTCCAGCTTGAGAGAGAGTATTAGAGTACAAAGACATGATTGTAATTTTAGATTTATCTCATCTATATAATAAAAGATTGTACCAAATTAAGTCAAGCAGTCAACCTTCTCAACTATGATAGATTTATTGTGGTTCTGAGAGATTTTATGAGAGTAATTTTGTGAGTTTATGTAAAATTGGTTTTATGAGTTAGTGAAAATCATTTGTAAATTCTCCAGATCTATATTCTTCAAATCTCTCTTTGTTATGACAAATTGATATCGAAGCGAGTTTTCGACTGGTAATTCCCCCGATGGAGATAACAGCCTCGAGTATGAAATTTAAGGTGGGGAGATTTGATGGAAGAAATAATTTTTTGGCTTATGGCAGGTAAAAATTTGAAATCTTTTGATCCAACAAGGTTTTCATAAAGGTTTACAAGGAAAATCAGCTAAACCTACATCAATAGAGGATAAGGATTGGATAGAGTTTGATTTGAAGACTGTGAGTACTATCCAATTATGTTGTGCAAATGATACTCTTTACAATGTTTTGGGATATGATTCGATAGTACAATTATGTGATAGACTGAAAAACTTTATATGACAAAATCTCTGACAAATTGATTATTCCTGAAGCAACAATTATATAAGTTATTAATGAAAAAAAAATATGTCAGTCCATGAGCATCTTAATTCTTTAATGGAATAGTTTGTCAATAAATTGAGTGCTAGGTTAAACAAAGAAGAGGATAAGGCATTAACTTTGTTGTCTCTCCCCCCCCCCCCCCCCAGCATCTTGTCACAGCTATACTTTATAGAAGGGATTCTATAAATTTAGAAGAAGTCACTTTTGCACTCTTGTCAAATGAGACGCGAAAGAAAAATATTGATGAAGATTTGCATGGTGTAGATACATCACATTATGAGCCTTTAGCAGCAAGAGAAAAAGAGAATGGTCAGAATTCATGAAAAAAAAAATATTCAAGCTATGAATGTCACTTTTGCAAGCAAAAAAACTCATATGATGAGATATTGTAAGTAGTTACAAGAGAAGTTACAAGAATTAGACAAGGTAAAAGAAAAACCACTTCAAGAGGGCGGGATAGTAGTCGAAGACATTGATGAGGTGCTAACATCCATTAATGAAAGTATTAGTTGCTTATCAAGTTCATGGGTTTTGCATTCGGAGTATCATGTGTGTCCTAACATGAAGCTATTTACTAAATACAAACCAGTTAAAGAAGATACAGTTTTTGCAGCGAGTGGTAATGCTTATAAGATTGCTGGTGTTGGGACAATTAAAATCAAGATGTCTTATGGAGTTGTGAGGACATTACCAGATGTTCGTTATGTACTCTATTTGAGAAGAAATCTTATATCTTTAGGTAATTTGGATCCAAGGGCTACTATACTTCAACAAAAGATAGAATTTTAAGTGTCTAAAAAATTAATTGTACTGTTATTAAAGGCAAGAGAACAAGAAGAAATTTATATGTGCTTCACGGAGTGACACTGATAACGAATTAGTCGTCTTCAAGAGTGGCAGGATATACATTAAATATGCAGATTTCATCACCAACAAGATTTGAAGGAATTCATGCTAAAGGTAGAGTTGCTAGTGCTATCATCAAGGCCTCTACTGGGTTGTTCCAATTGGAGACTCAAATTGTGTATGGAAAAACGGGTGATTTTAAGTCCAGGTGGAGATTGTTGGTCTTGACTCAAAATAAAAGTAAACTCCAAATCCAAATTGAATTCTTTTATTTTATGATTACTTTTTACATGTTTATTTTTATATAAGTTCTAGGTTGATTAGAAAACTCAACTTGCTTTAGGATTATGACTCCCTATTTGATTAGAAGTAGTAGTCTTTGGTATTGATGATTAGTATAAATATGAGAGATTCCTGTCAGTTGTGTATGATTTTGTGAGTCTTCGATAGATTTATGTTGCATATTCGATCTATATTCTTCAAATTTCCCATTGCTCTAACAGGTTGGTGGTGGAGGAAAAATGGTGGTGTTAGTGGTGGTGATGGCGTCGCAGCAACATGCCAATGATGATGGCGTGGCAGTAACGACAAGTTGTGGTAGTGGTGGGGCTAGTGGCAGTGGTGGTGGTGGCAACTGGCAATGGCAAGCCAACGATGGTGGTGTTAGCGCTGGAGGTAATGGTGGTGACGGACATGGTGTTGAAGGTAATAGAAGTAGAGAGATGACGATGATGGCAATGAGACAACAGTGGTGATAGTGTCACCAGTGATTGTAGGGGCAACGATGGAATGTGGTGGTGATGGTTGCGGTGGCGCCAATGTCGCTAGTGATAGTAGGGATACGATAGCAATAATGGTGGCGTTGTAGCGATGGTGGTCGCGAGTGGTGGCGTTGATAATAGGGTGTCGTACGAACTAGTTGTTCGCGAACAATCCGTGTTCGGGTTCGGCTTGATATTTAGCCCGTTTCTGACTCGCTCGAAGTAGTAAACGAGCCAAACTTGAGCTCGAATTTACAAATGAGACAAACTCAAATTAGGCATGCTCGCTCAAGTTTGGTTCAACTAAGCTCGATATATCTATATATACACACATATGTATCAAATATCCTTATTATGAACAAGTCTATGAGAATCATTTTAAATTTTATTTTTCAAGATGTACATGTATCAATCACAAACATAATTTTGAACATGTGTACATTTATATATCAATAACGAACATGATTGCGAACATGTATCGACTATGAAATTTGAAAGTATGTAATTATTCTTTAATTTATTTTAAAGAATATTCTTTCAATTCTTTAACTTTATGCTCTATTTTATAATAAAAATGACAATAGTGTTCTTGCTAATCAATATCAAGTTGAATCAAACTCACAATAGCAAAATAACTGGTCTGATTTTGATTCTTTTATATTTTTGAGCTTTTACAAGGCGAACTCAAACATTCAAAAATTCAAATCGAGCCGAACTCAAGCTGGGCCAGCTTCCTTGAGTTCAGCTTGTTTACACCCATAGATGATAATGGTAACAAAGAAGAGAAGACAAGACAAGAAGAAAGAATAGAGGTATCTTGAGAAAAATAGATTATATTTATAGATATCGACTAGGTGGGGATATAAGATACCTAATGTGATGCCGACAGGAATCCAATATTATATAGAATGTTGAAAAGCTTATGCTACACACGAGGAATAAGTAGATTCCAGCATATCAAATGCAACCTAACTGGAATGAGATTCCTATACATACTAGACTGCAATTAAGTGGCATGAGATGTGGAAATAGGCTATCAAGTTAGTAATGCAAGCAAATCTCATTGGCATGGAAAGTGAAGAAAAGGAAACAAAATATTGGAAATTATAGTTATATTCTGGATAGAACCACATTGATAGACTTCATTTTCTTTTATTCAATTTCCAAGCATCCAAGAATGGCCTAAGTGACAACCTATAATAAACTTTCTATTGTATTTCTACAAATTTATTATGCAAAGAGAACCTAGAGTGAGCTTTTACATTTGCATGCTTTTGATTGCAATATGGAAGAAAGTGAAGAAAAAGAATCAAAATGTCAGAAATTAGAGTTGATTATAGTTAGATCTACATAGATCAACACTATTTTCTTTTATTCAAATTTCCAAGCATCCAATAATGGCCTAAAGAGATAACCTATAAAGAACTTTGTATTGTATTTCTACAAACATTTTATCTTAATTTCCAAGAAAATAAATGCATACAGAAGCTAGCTTGGATTTTACTTTTCATGTTTGCAAGCTTTTGTTGGTAAATAAAATGCAGTTATATTGGTCCAGATTTGATGTAGAAAGATGAGCTAACCATGGAACACTAGTTAAAAATACTATTCCAAAATATTAGAAACTAGAATAATTCCTTTGTTTTTCATGTTTCCCAGACTCGGGAGTGTGAACAACATCCTAGGAAATAGAATTCTACCCATACAGGATCCCCATCTACTTCCTCTAATATGGATATTTATGTTCACCTATCCAAGCACAAGACGCCATCTACTCATGGTTGCAGAATATAATTATCTATCCACCAATCATAATTCTAGCAATATTCTTGCCTTAGATAATATTCCTCCGCATGTGATCTCAAGCATTGCACTTTGTAAAATGAAAAGGTTCCACACAAGCGTTGTAAAAAGTGGTTGAAGGAGCCTCTAATAATTTTGGGCCAAGTTGCTATGCTCAGCACTGAAACAGGTTTAAGTGGCACAGCTTCTCTAGTCTGCTTGATTTAGCCTGAAGCAACCCAAAGTGCAATAGACTTGCTCAACAAATCATGAAGTAGGGTCAAGGGTTGGTTTCTTTTTTAAGAAAATCAGCTTGATAAAGCCTGAGACACATGATCCAATTGTTGATCAACAGTTTTAGCCTATTTCTCCTTTATCATCTCTCTAGATTATTGATGCAGAACTAATTAAGAGAAGAGGGAAAGAGAATTAGGGCTTGTAGAAATTGGAGAAAGATAAAGAGATAAAGATTAATTTGGGCCTCGGCACCCAGGAGATCTCTCTCCCACTCTGCACATCACCATGCAAGAGATTCAATTTGAAAAGCACATCAATATGATAATCTGAATTTCATTAATTCAAATCATCATAGTCTACAGATCCCGGTTTTATATAAGCCCATACACTGAAGATTTTCCCCATCATAACTGATGTGAGAATAAAAAGAGACTAAAATAACTAACACAAATAAAGAACTAAATAAAAAACTACATTAGACCGATCCCCATCAATTTTCCCTCGCTTGAAAGCATTCATTTCCGGTGAATGCAATGTTAACAAATGACAAGCATGACCAAATAGAACTGAGCAACATCTCGCATGAATCTCCTCAATCAATCTAAGGTGGTGGTCGTAGCATCAGTACTAGGGAGTAACATCGAAACCACGGTGGAGGTGGAGGTGGAGCTGGTCTCCGTGACGAGTCGGCTACAAATGATAATAGCTCGAGTAGAGCACAGACTGCAATCAGAGATGAATCATCCTTGTTGAAAGCTGAACTGATACCAGAATCCCATAAAATATCCAACTCGTAGGTAATGGATTAGAATCCTTTTGGAATCTATACGCCAAGTGTGCAACTTCCTCACGGTCTCAGAGTGACTCGTAACAATCACCTTATTATCAAGTGCGAACTCCTGCAAAATACTATATAGGTATGCAGTAAATTTATAGTTGTCATTGCAAATTACTATCTGTTTAGTGAGATTATCATCATGTGTTACAGGCAAATGCAATGTTGTAGACACTCTAGACATAAGTCTTAAAGATGAGAAAATGATATATACTGGATGTCTAGGAAGACACACATCTAACCCCTCTAATATATTGGACTTAAGCAGAAACTATAAGCAACCAGTAAAAGAAAAAACACCAGAAATCACCTGCTGGATAATGACAAGGAACCCAGGTGATTCACTAGAAGATAACTCAGTAAAGACAACCATAAACTCATAATCAGCACAAGAGAACTTGATGTGAAACAGTATGTAGTTGATTTCCGAAATCAGTGACAAATTAAACTTACGATATTTCACTACAAGTTACGATCTTCGGTAGGAATAACTTAAAACTAATGATACGGCCAGATGGATTTTGACAAAAATATAATACTCGCAATGTGGATAATTCCAACCGTCACAAACCACTCGCAATGCTTAGTTACATAGAAGGAATCTTACTTGCAATACCAGAATAGTAAAATACAAAAGCATGCAGAATCGCACACGCTCACCAATACTTGTGGACAACAGAGTAATTATGATAATATCCTAGAGACAACGTAGCGGTGTAACCCAACAATAAATGATGTACTGAAATAAAAATTACCTACCGAGAAGCCACGTTCTCGGGTTCCCGTTGTTGCAGTTGTTGTTGACTTTGCGAACAAACTATTCTTTGTTGAATCATTGTTTCGTGTTGATGCCTTCCCTTCAGATTTGATTGTGGCTTGATATTCTTCTTTGCCACTTGCAGGATGATGGATGTAGGGGAGGGAGAGAATTCCTTGCTGCTGAATTTTCAGAGGGAAAGCTTGGACTTGGAAGGCATTAGATCCTTGTAATTGAGAGTGGGGTGACCCACTTGCGCAAGAGTGGAAAAGGGTCGTGGGCGGCAGAGCTACGACGCGGCAGGAAGGGGATATTGGGCGGCAGAGCTCCTTGGTGTTTTTCGTTTCTTTTCTTTTCTTCTTCTTTATTTTTTTTTTGTCTCTGTTGTTGGACTATTTGCAAGACAGAATAGAAGAGGAGATAAAAGGTTGGGGGCGGCACAGGATTTGGGGAAGAAGTCCTCTGTGTTTACACCTTGGATAAGGGATTATCTTTTGTTAATTGTTGTGTAATTGGATAGGGATTTGCAAGAATAATTGGTATTTGGATGGGGTGACTGTACTTGTGTTTTGTGATGGAATTTACAGAGAAGGGGATTGGGATTGGCATGCCTTAAGTTGGAGATGGTTGGTGGATGCTTGAAGGCCTGTGCTTGCGGTGGAGAAGCGTTGCAACCTACTGGTGGCTGATGGCGCATGCAACGGGAAGGGTAGTGGGATTTATTTGGAGCCTGAGATGTTTTGTAATGGGTTTAATTTGCAGCTAATGAGGACTTTGTGGATAGGGCATAAAACTTGTTATTGGATGAGATTTTGAATAAGGGCACAAGGGATAAGATGAAAGAGTTTCACACTCTTCCTATTTGAAAAGGGGTTTCACACTCCAAATCACAATTAAATTTTCATAATGAAAATTCAACAAGTTTTATCATCAAGAGTGCATTGTTTCTTTATTTCAATCAGAGCCAATTAAATAGGCTTACAAAAATTTGAGTTTTTCCACACAACCGATGTGGTACTAAAACACTGAAAATAAATAAGATGAATACTACTAAAAATAAAATACAGACTCCAGCTACAGACTCCAGCTAAATCCAAATAGAAGCAGCTCGACGCCTCCTGCGCTGATACACGCGATCGAATCTTCCCGGGTGCGCTGATGTCATGTCCCCATCATTCTTCCCAGGTGGGAGAGAACTCGACTCCGTCGAGTTATGTGTGAAGGAGCTCTCATAATACTCCAACATATCTGGATCAATCTGCTGCAACTCACTGCGATCCAGCCACGTGTCCTCAGCAGGTTACTTCCCTTTCTAGCGTATCAGATACCGTCGAGTTCCACCATCTCTTGTGGAGATAATTTCATCATCTAAAATTTTATCAATATTCTCTGTTGTATTAGGACTGATATCTGAGAGTGGTGGAAGTGAGGGTCCCTCAGAAAATGGGTCATGGGTAGGCTCATCAACCAATGGGTTCTGGGGTTAAAATTTGGACCTTATATTCTACTAGATCCTCAATATTGAAAGTAGGATTAATTCTAAAATCTTCAGGAAGATCAATAACATAAGCATTATCATAAAGTTTTGTTAAGATTTTGAATGGTCCAGCACTACGAGCATGTAATTTTTAACAGTTCCCAGAGGAAACCGTTCCGGACGAATCCGAACCATCACAAGGTCGCCAATATCAAAAGTTTTAATTTTCTCCTAACATCAGCTCGTAGCTTGTAATCAAAGTTGTTTTGTTTAATTTTATCACTGATGACTTTTTGCAACTCATGCATATGCGTGGCAAAGGAGGATGCAGACTCAGAGACTCTATAATGGTCAACCATGGGAATGAGATCAATGGGCTGCCTAGGCCTAAAACCATATACTACTTCATGTGGACTTTTACCTGTTGTCCTATTTACTGATGAATTATATGCAAACTCAGCAATAGACAACTTTAGATCCCAACTTCCAACATGTTCTCCAACAAGGGTACGTAGTAAATTTCTAGACTTCTATTCACAATCTCGGTTTGGCCGTCGGTCTGAGGGTGAAAAGCAGTGGAGAATTTTAATTTTGTCCCTAACATGTGCCAAAAGGTCTTCCAGAAATAACTAGTGAACTTAACATCTCTATCGGACACAATGGTCTTAGGCAGACCATGCAGTTTAACGATGCCATCGAAAAAGATTTGGCCACTCTAGAGGCGTCAGAAGTACAGGAGCAAGGCAGAAAGTGGGCCATTTTAGAAAAGCGATCCACGACAACTAGGACTGAATCATGCTTTCTAAGAGTTTTCGGGAGTCCTAACACAAAGTCCATACTAACATCCTGCCATGGGCAATTTGGGACCGGTAGTGGGGTGTACAAACCGGTGTTCTGTTTCTGTTGCTTTACGAGTTGACAGGTGTGACACCTTCCAACATGTTTGGCAACGTCACGTTTTAACCCTGGCCAATAGAACCGATACTCAACGGCTTCTATGGTCATCTCATTCCCGAAATGCCCGGCTAGACCACTCTGTTCCCACACAAGAAATTCTTTAAGGGAGGTCTTGGGATGCATAACTTTCGGCCTAGAAAGAGATACCCATCATGTAGGGTATAACCATCCACCTCTTGAGTCAATCCATCTATCAATATGGCGTATATGTCACAAAAATCGGGACACAACTCGTATTCAGCTTTTATTTCTCAAAGCCGTTTACCACCGTGGACATCTTGGTCAAAATGAAAATACGGCGGCTGAGAGCATCAGCGGCTTTGTTTTCTACTCCCGCTTTATGGCGTAGAGTGAACGTATAGTCTTGAAGGAACTCAATCCATCGTCCATGTCGCGCGTTCAATTTCTTTGAGAGTAGATGTACTTTAGGGCCTCATGATCAGAGAAGAGAACAAACTCATGCGGCAAAAGGTAATGTCGCCAATAGCGAAGTGCCTGAATCACCGCATAGAATTCTTTATCATAAGTGGAGTATCGTTGTCGGGCATCATTTAGTTTCTCACTGAAGTAAGCAACTGGATGACCTTCTTGAGCGAGGACTCTGCCTATTCCAATTCTGATGCGTCACACGCTACTTCAAAAACTTTAAAAAAATCAGGGAGACGCATAACAGGAGCGCTGACCATTCTCTTCTTGATCTCGACAAATGCCTTCGTGGCAGCATGAGACCAGTTGAATTCTCCCTTCTTTAAACAGTCAGTGATTTGAGCCATGACAGTGCTAAATCCTTTAATGAACCGACGATAGAAGGTAGCAAGTCCATGAAAACTTCTTACATCACGAATCGTCTTAGGCTTGGGCCATTCCTCAATGGCTCTGATCTTCTCAGGATCCGCAGAAACTCCATCAGCAGATCCACATATCCGAGGAATTGAACTTGTGAAGAGAGAAAGGTGCACTTCTTAGGATTAGCGTACAACTCTTCCTTCCGCAATACAGAGCAAACTTGACGTAGATGGTCGAGGTGTTGCTCACGAGATTGGCTGTAGATGAGAATGTCGTCAAAGTACACTACTAAGAATTTGCCCATAAATGGACGTAGTACTTGCGTCATCACTCGCATAAAAGTACTCGGAGCATTGGTCAATCCAAAAGGCATGACCATCCACTCATATAACCCATCCTTCGTTTTGAAGGTGGTCTTCCATTCATCTCCAGGACGGATGCAAATTTGGTGATAACCACTCTTGAGATCAATCTTAGAGAAAATAGCGGCACCAGACATCATATCCAACATATCGTCCGGTCTAGGAATGGGAAAACGGTATTTACCCGTTATCTTGTTAATGGCACGACTATCCACGCACATACGCCAAGATCCATCTTTTTTGGGCGTCAATAGGGCGGGAACCGCGCAAGGACTCGTGCTTTCTTGGATGAAGCCCTTTCTCATCAATTCATCAACTTGCCTCTTGAGTTCGACATGCTCGGTGGGGTTCATTCTATAGTGGGCAAGTTGGGAAGACTAGCTCCTGGGACTAGATCAATAGCGTGTTGTATGTCACGCATCGGTGGAAGCTTATCTGGGAGATCTTCAGGAAACACATCAGCGAACTCCGCAATCACTGATGTGACTTCGGGGGGAATCGCAGTGTTGGATTCCTTAGTAATTCCTTGGTCGCAAGGATCACGAAGGGAGCTCCTTTTTTAACATCTTGACTGAAATCTTTAGCAGTAATCAAGCTGATACTATTAGTTTTCTTCACTGTGGTAGGCTTTGATTCAGATGATTCAGCCTTAGGCTCACGAGGTAACAACTTGATCTTCTTTCCTTCGTGTTCGAATTGACACATGTTCGACCGACCGTAAATGGTAACATCCTTGTCGTATAACCATGGTCGTCCAAGGATAACGTGACCCACATCCATAGATACAACATCGCACCAAATTTTGTCCTTATAGAGACCAAAGTCTATTGGGACAAGACATCTTGATTGACTTCCAGTGCTGAAGAGTTAATCCATGTTACTCTATAAGGATGCGGATGGAGTTCAGCCTCCAGGCCAATTTGGCAATTACTGTAGACGACACAGTATTAATACAACTTCCACTGTCTACAATTATCTTGCAGCTTCTACCACCAATCTTCATAATGATGTGAAACATGGTGGTTCGTCTCCAGTCATCTTTCTCCTTGGGTTGGGATAAGGCACATCTGACGACGGATAAATGAATCGATGTCGTAGGTTGAATGCAGTAAGACCAATGTTATCACCCGTGGTATCATCGTCCATATCAGACTCTTCTTCTTCTCCCCGAAAAATAAATCCTCTAATTCTGATTCTGATACTACTTCAGGTTCCCCATTGACTAAGGCAATTTTGACCGGAGTTGGACAATTGGCAGCTACATGTCCATATCCCTGGCACTTGTAACATTTGATTATGGGATTCAGTTTGGAGAACTCTCTATCAGTGCCCTTGCCTTTGATCTCGATACTCTTGCCTTTAGTATCTGTCTTGTGGGAAGAAGTTTGACTTTGAAAGCGGTTGGGGTATGAACCGAGTTGGGCCTACTTGTTTGTATGTGACTCTTAGAAACAGAATTAGATTTGGCTGCATCTAAATCTTGGACTAATGCGTAGGCCTTTTCGAGCTCGGTGATTTCACGAGCCAAAAGTTCTGTTCGTAGGTCTTCTCTAAGTCCGGCTCTAAACCTAGACATGATTTAAGCTTGCCCTTCAGTGTTAAGGGCGTTGCATCTAATGAGGAACTCATCAAATTTCTCCACATATTCCTGTGCCGATTTGTTGCCTTGAGTGTATCGGTGCCACTTGTCCATAAGACGGGCACTGAACGATGGCGGCACATACTTTCCTATAAGTTCATCTTTCATTCTTCTCCAGGTATCGATTGGTTCTTGGTCACGAGCAGCACGTATGTTCACCAAGTTAGTCCAATACTGGCTAGCTTGACCGGTTAACTTCATCGCTGCAAACTTAACTTTTCTGGGCTCAGTGAGATCGTACCACGTGAAGTACTTGTCAAGTTGTTAAGTCCAATCAAGAAAAAATTGTGGATCATGACGTCCATCGAATGTTGGGACATCAATCTTGATACTCTTTAAAAACTGACTATCAGGGTCTCGCTCACCACGTCCTTGGTATGGTACCAACTGATTACGTTCTCCTTCATGTTCATTGCGGTTCTCGAGACGAGTTTCAACAGTACCTAACCTATCTCCAGTCTGAACTGCAGTTTGGGTCAGGTTGGCTAGTTGGGCTTGTATGGCAGCGATTGCATTGGCGAGTTGTTGGGGATCCATAGTTATGCCTGACTCACTAGACTCTCCTAGCAAATAGGGGTGACCACTACGGGTGGGCATGCACTAAAAAGATCTAGATGAATGCAAGTAGAACAAATTTTTTTTTAATTTATGCAAAATAAATGAGATTCCTAACTAAATGCTAATGCAAATTTTTTTTTCTACCTAAATCATGCTCTGATACCAAAATGATGTGAAACAGTATGTAGTTAATTTCCAAAATCAGTGACAAATTAAACTTACGATATTTCACTACAAGTTACGATCTTCGGTAGGAATAAACTTAAAACTAATGATACAGCCAGATAGATTTTGACAAAAATATAATACTCGCAATGTGGATAATTCCAACCGTCACAAACCACTCGCAATGCTTAGTTACGTAGAAGGAATCTTACTTGCAATACCAGAATAGTAAAATACAAAAGCATGCAGAATCGCACACGCTCACCGATACTTGTGGACAACAGAGTAATTATGATAATATCCTAGAGACAACGTAGCGGTGTAGCCCAACAATAAATGATGTACTGAAATAAAAATTACCTACCGAGAAGCCACGTTCTCGGGTTCCCGTTGTTGCAGTTGTTGTTGACTTTGCGAACAAACTGTTCTTTGTTGAATCACTGTTTCGTGTTGATGCCTTCCCTTCAGATTTGATTGTGGCTTGATATTCTTCTTTGCCACTTGCAGGATGATGGATGTAGGGGAGGGAGAGAATTCCCTTGCTGCTGAATTTTCAGAGGAAAGCTTGGACTTGGAAGGCATTAGATCCTTGTAATTGAGAGTGGGGTGACCCACTTGCGCAAGAGTGGAAAAGGGTCGTGGGCGGCAGAGCTACGACGCGGCAGGAAGGGGATATTGGGCGACAGAGCTCCTTGGTGTTTTTCGTTTCTTTTCTTCTTTTTTTTTGTCTCTGTTGTTGGACTATTTGCAGGACAGAATAGAAGATGAGAGAAAAGGTTGGGGGCGGCACAGGATTTTGGGGAAGAAGTCCTCTATGTTTACGCCTTGGATAAGGGATTATCTTTTGTTAATTGTTGTGTAATTGGATAGGGATTTGCAAGAATAATTGGTATTTGGATGGGGTGACTATAATTGTGTTTTGTGATGGAATTTACAGAGAAGGGGATTGGGATTGGCATGCCTTAAGTTGGAGATGGTTGGTGGATGCTTGAAGGCCTGTGCTTGCGGTGGAGAAGCGTTGCAACCTACTGGTGGCTGATGGCGCATGCAACGGGAAGGGTAGTGGGATTTATTTGGAGCCTGAGATGTTTTGTAATGGGTTTAATTTGCAGCTAATGAGGACTTTATGGATAGGGCATAAAACTTATTATTGGATGAGATTTTAAATAAGGGCACAAGGGATAAGATGAAAGAGTTTCACACTCTTCCTATTTGAAAAGGGGTTTCATACTCCAAATCACAATTAAATTTTCATAATGAAAATTCAACAAGTTTATCATCAAGAGTGCATTGTTTCTTTATTTCAATCAGAGCCAATTAAATAGGCTTACAAAAATTTGAGTTTTTTCACACAACCGATGTGGTACTAAAACACTGAAAATAAATAAGATGAATACTACTAAAAATAAAATACAGACTCCAGCTACAGACTCCAGCTAAATCCAAATAGAAGCAGCTCGACGCCTCCTGCGCTGATACACGCGATCGAATCTTCCCGGGTGCGCTGATGCCATGTCCCCATCAGAACTCGAATGACTTACTAGGCTTTGCGGGTATATTATACTCGACTATCTCATCCACGTCATCATTGGTACCTATGTAAGCATGGAGTCGTGTCGTGTCTAAAATCTGTCCGACATGCATGTCAGATACAAGTGTCGTGTATATTTTTAAGAATTTATCATGTGTCCACGTGTCATGTCCATTTCAATATTGCTGGGTCCATGCAACATAGACTGGTACTATCAAAAGACACGTGAATATCATCAATAATTAGTGTACCAGAATCAACTAGTGCAATCTCGATAATGCTAGTAATCAGAAAGAATATTGACATCCTCAACAACTTTCGAATCATCAACATTATCACTAGACACAATTCTAACATGCACTCTCCGAGAGCACTGATAATCATAATGTCAATATCCCTCACACTTAGAACACTGCTCCTAAGCTTTGACAAGGAGTAACCCTTTGAAAGTCGTCTTTTTTAAAGTAAAATCAAAAGCCTCTTCAAGGTTATCCACATCATGAGAGCTCGTGATCATAGTACGCTTTATTTTAGACTTTAAGCCTAAATCAAATCTAGTTATAGCCTGGGAATGGTGCTCTCACGTCACAATGACGGATTAAGTCCTCGAATATGGCTATGTAATTTTGAACTGATGGAGGTTATGCAACTAGTCTAAGAGGTAGTTCCTACAATATTCGGGAAGGTATTTCTCTGTAAGATTTTCTTTTATTTCTTCCCAAGACTCTAAGGCAATCTTTCATCTCATGCAATCCCTCTCTACTAACTTTCAATAACTTCTATCTGACCCTACGAATTTTCTCCTAGCAAATAGGACTCTCGCGGCATTAGAAAATCCATACCAATAAATGTCGCGCTCAATATCGGTTAACCAGTAACACTAGGATCATAGTAACCATCAAATTTTGAATCTTTTAGCTTAACTTTACGTGTTATTTCTCTTTCCTAGCACACCACTCGTGAATACAACTAATCTATAGTCACCTCTAGTACGCACCTAATATTGACTAGTCATGATGCCTACAAATACAAAAATCAAGTAAACAAGTAAATGAAATGCAAATTTCTAACTTAAATAAGACTATATGCGTGCACTAAAATGAGAGAAATAAAGTTTTCTAAGAGTTTCAAGTCCTAAATGCGATAAATGTAACCCTATAAGTGATGAGAATAACATACAATAATGCAAATCACTAGATAAAAGTATGTACAAATCAACAAATCACTGCATCCCACTAGTATTACAAGTAATTTAACAATTAATAATTCAAATCAAATTAGAGCACTTGAGGGAGTGAGTCGTTCACGCCCAATGCAAGATTCCTCTATGAATTCCTCAAAGAAATATCCACACCAAGAGCTGAAAATCACCCATGAGAGTCCTGGACAGCAGTAATACGAGCTGGGAGAAGACAACCTCGAAAATGACGCGAATAGGGCACGAATCGAACCTGAAACGGGCTTCAAAACTAAATCTGTCGAGTCAAGCAGAGTTAGAGTCAACTCAGGTCAACTCAGATCGGTCAGGTCGGCTCAGAGCTGAGCCATGGTCTTAAAGCAGCTCGTGGTCGGCTCGGATGTCTGCAGTGAGCCGATGACATCAGCAGAAGTCGGCTCGATCTACTTTGAACGATGTTGCGGCTTAATGAGTCGGGTCGCTATCGGGTCAGACCCGTTTTTAAACCCAAATTGATTAGGGTTTCTTGACTCCTCTGCAACGGCAGCTACCCAATGCCGTCGATTGCGAGGATCGGCGACGGTAGAGTACGAGTTGAGGCGACAGCAGTGGAGCACGAGGAGCCGCCAACATTGTTGTGGTGGCGGGAAGGTGGCGGTGAAGACAAGAGGACCTGGCGGTGTCAGTTGGCTATGACGATCTAGCTATTGGCTATGGCAGATCTGGATCTTATGATGACGAATCAGCGAGATCTGACGACGAGGAACTCTGGCAAGGACTGGTGACGACAGGATCTGACGAGATCTGAATTGGCAGCGAGATCTCTAGAGACTGGTGGTGGCGGCATGAGGTCGGTGAGGGTGTAGCAGCGGGTGTTCTAAACTCGTCAGTGGTGAGAGGGAAGCGATCATGTCGGCGGTGTTGTAAGCAGGTGGCGGCGGCGTGAGGCAGAGGAGTGGCGGTGAGTGTTCTGAGCTAGTCGGCGAGAGTGTCGAAGGTGGCGGGAGTGGTTGCAGATGGAAGGTAGTGGCAGCGGTGGAGATCAGTTAGGGTTAGGGTTTTCTTAGGGATGGGTTTGATGGAGTGAGGGAGATGAACAGTGCGATTTTTTGCCTTTTTTCTTTTTTATCTGATCTAGGGTTTTAGATCTTTTTTTGAATAGAACTAGGGTTGATCTAGGGTTTCAATTTTTTTGAAATAGAGAAGAGAAAAAGAAGAGGAATGATCAAGGGTTTTTGGGAAAGGAAATTTTTTTGTGGAGAAAAAAAAAGAGCAAGAATTTTAGCTCTGATATCAATTTGATGCAGAACTAATTAAGAGAAGAAGGGAAGAGGGGAAAAGAGTTAGGGTTTGTAGAAATCAGGAAAAGATAAAAGGATAAAGATTAATTTGGGTCTCGACACCCAGGAGATCTCTCTCCCACTCTGCACATTACTATGCAAGAGACTCAATTTGAAAAACACATCAGCATGCTATTCTGAGTTTCATTAATTCAAATCATTATAATCTAAATAAACAACTACAGGTCTCGGCCTTATTTAGACCCATACACAGAAGACTTTTCCCATCATAACCGATGTGGAACTAAGACAAAGACTAAAACAACTAACACATATAAAAAGCTAAATAAAGAAACTACAATAGACTGATCCCCGTCAATTATCCCCCAAAATCCCAAACACTAACTCGTAGTTCCAATCATCTTGTCTTATTGCCGATCATTCTCATTGGTGACATCTACGAGTGTTTCTTATAATCCTAATGCTAATAACTTTTACATGTATCTTTTTCTTGTCAGTTTTCTTTTTTCCCTTCCTCGATGAATTAGTTCCTTCTCTTTCTTTTGTCTCCTTTCTTGATTCCTTCTCTTGCTGGCCTTTTCCCCCATTTGCTACTTCCCTTCTTCCTATTCTTCGCTCTTCTTCCATCTCCTTTAACTTCCATTTTCCTAAATATTTAAAATTTTCTGAACTTTCTTATATCTATTATTTTTACTTATTTATTATTTTATTTCAGGAAATAGCCCTGCCTTTTTTGCCAGTGAATCTTTGAAGCATAAGTCGGCTTGTTGATTTGTTCCCAGCTTCTACTTTACACAACTTTAGTCACACACTTTCTACTTCTTGTCATTTGTCCTCCTAATGCCATGTCTTTGACATTTCTTTCTAATTGTGACTCTTCCAAAATCTAATGCAAAATCCTGTCCACATTCTGCATGGATAGAAATGTTTTAAGATTGCAATTTGATTATGTATGTCCAACAAAGCAGAGTGCATAACCGGTTTATTGTCCGATTAAACGGGTCATGAGGAATTACGCAAAAATTAAAGTTGTAATATATAATTATATATTTATATACATATACACATGACACATATACATATATCTCTTAAATGTTGAAATTGCCTAAAAATAATGAAAAGAAGAAGAAAAAACAATATAAGTTTTCTAAAAGTTTCTAAAGACGAATGAACCTATTAAATTGTGAATATGAACAATATAAACTATTTATCAATCAAGATTTAAAATCTTAGAATCGGTATCAATATGAGCTCATGGTTTATGGTCAATCAGACATATAAGCAATATCAGCCTTATCAGGGGCTCGTTAAAAAACTAAAAATTATTAAAACTATTAAAAAAATGTTAAGAGCATTGGCAACATTTTGACGCGTTTTATTTTATAGTTGCGTAAATTTAAAAATATGATACAATTTGTAAAGCAAAAGATTTTTTAAGGTGCCTTTCTGCAAAGTAGTCAGTGATTTAAATATTAGATATTGGAGATATATCGGTCGCTAAAATTATATACTGGATACCAGGTGATAAATCGTGATATGGTGCTACATACTGGTTGATATATCAATAATCAATACGTATAAGACATTATTAAAAGAAATAAGTTATTATTCAAACATCTTATAAAAACATCATTGAAATATCACAATGAACATAGAATAAAATAAAACGATCTCTTAAATAAAAAAATAATTATCCAAATAAGTAACTATATTGGCCGATATATCGGATATTCCATCTCGGAGATCGGCTGATATATCGGCCATGTGGCGATATATCGGTCCATATCAGTCAAAAATGATATCCGATAAATTTTTACACTTATCGTATCATTTTGGATAAAATACAGGTATATCAGTCGATATACCGGTATATCGGCCGATATTTAAAACAATGAAAGTAATCAATTTAGTTAGTTTGCTATGGTTCAATTTTATGGATTCTTAAAAGGTGCAATTATTATGGAAACTACTGTATGTCGGTTTTGTTGTTCAAAATCGTTGGTTTTATAAATTATACTATGTGACCTGCCACTATAGGTGATAAAGCTATTGTTTGTAGTTAACTAACTTGGACTCTTTTTATTGCTTTCTTAAATTTCAACCAAATATGAATTTTCTTTTATTTCTTAGTTACTTCACATTTTCTTCCCTCTCCTTGATGTGCTCGATCTGTCATCCTAAAATTAAGATTTCTTTATTTTTTTGTTTTGTTTTCCTTTGTTTTTTTCTTCCTTCGCTCCTTGCTTTGTTGGACTTATCGTCCTAACATTAAGGGTTTCCTTTTACTTTTTTATTGTTTCATTTGCATTTTTCTTCCTTTTATTGCTTTCTTAAATTTCAACCAAATATGAACTTTCTTTTATTTCTTAGTTACTTCACATTTTCTTCCCTCTCCTTGATTTGCTCGATCTGTCATCCTAAAATTAAGGATTTCTTTTTATTTTTGTTTTTTTCATTCTTTTTTTTTCTTCCTTCGCTCCTTGCTTTGTTGGACTTATTGTCCTAAAATTAAGGGTTTCCTTTTACTTTTTATTGTTTCATTTGCATTTTTCTTCCTTCTCTCCTTATCCATAGGGCTTGTCATCCTCAAATTAAGAGTTTTCTTTTCGTTTTCTTTTTTCTTTTTCATTCTCTCTTTGATCTGCTTTCGATTTGTCATCCTAAAATTAAAGATTTTATTTTATTTTATTTTATTGTTTTCTTTCTTGTTCCTTTGGCAGTTCTTTTTTCAAAACTGGAGGATTTCCTTCTATTTATTTCTTTATTGTTTCCTACTTTCATCTTTTTTTTACATAGCTTCAAAATGTACATGCGAGGTTTGACTTTGAAATGTCATATCGACTAGTTTTGGTCTGTATCAA
The DNA here is from genome assembly GCA_038442645.1 of Agave tequilana. Lineage (NCBI taxonomy): Eukaryota > Viridiplantae > Streptophyta > Magnoliopsida > Asparagales > Asparagaceae > Agave > Agave tequilana. Next base: position 8,478 of record JAVJIF010025566.1, on the reverse strand, counting down.
TCTGCATCGGCTATCACATGCTGAAACTATTCGATATTAAAAATATATCGAGGATATTAGGTCAGAATCGGCCAAATCTGATAGTATAGGGCTATTTCAAATCAAATCCTCAAAACCAGTACAATATATGGCCAACACGTATCAGTATTGGTCAATATTTTATCCGTGGTACTAATAAGCTATAATTCATACACAACATTAACCTATAATATAATAACAAACACAAATCAATATGAATAAGACTAAGTCATAAAGAAAAAAAATTTAAGGATTTATCTCTTTATATAATCACATTAGTTATGCAATTTCAAAAATACAGATCAAAGAACTTGCATGAAAATAAGATAAACAAAATGTAAGTTAACTAATTAATCAAAAAGTATCAAATTTAGAAAAAGATTCATAACTAGACAACTTACTAAAAAAGTACAAACATGTAACCATTTCTTAATAAATCAGATTCATCCATCTACTACTTAACATTAGCAAAGAAAGTAGGACATAAATATATATTCATCATTATTAAGACGTAAAGCAACTACTAACTACTTAAACAATCCACTACACACACAAGTGTTTAATTTAAAGTGCATAAATCTGCATATGTGACTGCATAGACCCACATATATTCATAAATTATATAGACCGCACACACGGGGTGTCTATTTTTCTAGAGCGTACAATGCAATGTGCATGTGGGTAGAAGCTATATACATTTATGCGGCCGCATAAACCTTACTTTAGAACACTATGGTTATGGCCATGGAAGCAAAGATGCATGCACTAAACCCCAACGATACAGTTAGTAGCTTGGTATTGGATAGCTAGTTTCAGGCACATATTCAATTTATCTGCAACGAATGGGTTGCTACAACTTGTTAATACATTTTCTCTAAATTCCAACATGTTTTCTACCTTTAGCATGGTTATTGTTGACTAATCATGTACTCGTGAAGCATCTGCTATAGCTGCCCACTCTCAGCTATCCACTTAAATCTCTCTCAACTGCTTGCTCGGCATGCTGCTCCTATAGACAAAATAATAGTAAGAAGATGGATTGTATGCCAATCAAATATTATTTGATAGGTCCACTAAGAGGCTCAAGGCCGAGTCAGTTGTGAAGGAATGGGGATATTGCATGAGTACATCACAAACTTTTCCCCTCTTCATCGGATACTAATTATTTCTAAGAATTGTTGTCAGCATCTAATAAATAGGATATTTAAAACAATCTTGCTTTGAGAGCTGCTGGATTATGTATAATTATATATATGGAACAAGCATCTCGGCTTAGTTGACTGAAGCCATTATTTTCTCCAAGTTCATGAAATTTTTTGTAGATCAAGTGGTTTTAGTTAGATTTGTAGTAGTCCATATTTTGTTTGTTTTTTGAGTTTATAAAAATGTTTTGAAAGTGACGCTTAGGATGCTTAAAGAAATCCCCCCTAAAGCTCAGTTCCTAGGTCAGTTTGGAACCCAACCAAACCAACCTGAACTGCAACAACGATCTCAACCACACCTCAACCCACACCCACCCCCTCCTGGTCATCCTTTGCATTGTTTAATGATATGTTGATTCACATGCTTAAATATTAGAGTACACTATAGACTGATTAGAACATCTCCTTCCCTCACTCCCTCCATATGATCGGGCCGGAGGCAAAGTGTACATGCACATATGTTTATATAGTTTGACGTAGAGATTCTCCCCCAGCCTTTGGTTTGTAGGGATTAGTATAATAATACATTCAGTCAAAATTACTATATTCATATCAGATATTCAGACTAGTGGTTTTAAGCCATTCAGATGTATTTGGAAACCCACATGCAAAATAAATGATCAAGAAAGAATTCAACCAAAAAATCAATACAAGAACTCATAACTTGTATGGAACAATGTATATTCAATAACCAGGCATAAAGCTGAAGCTTCACAAATCAAACCTTTTTGCTTGATCTTCCTTCAACTTAGCCATGCGTATTCTCTCGGTTGATAACTCAATCTTCTTTCGCAAGTGTTCAAGTGCTTAAAATACATAAAAGTCTGATAAATTTTTCCCAAAAAAGGAAATAGGTAAAGAGTGTATAAATGAAGCTCAGATTTCTACCTGCTTTCTTTGGCCCAGCCGTAAGTTTCAATTCCAAAGTAAGATTCTCAAGTTCTCTTTCAACTTCACGAATTTTTGAATAATTTTCTTGTATATACCTGAATTATTTGACAAGTTTAATAAGTAATTTCAACAATTGCAGAAGCTGAAGAATTCTAGTGTTATAAGGCAGCTAAAACAGATAAGAGTTAAAAGGAACCCCAGAAAATATACAGCTAATCAGCTTCTGAAATTTGAATAGGAATTTTGAACAAAAAAAGAAAGAACAGGAACATAAAAATAGAATACAAAATTAGGATCCTTTTTTTTTATGTGTGTGTGTGTGTTGGGGGGGGGGGGGGGGGGGGGCGGGGGGCAGTGTTTTAAATGTCAGATATCAGGGAAATGTCGGATGTCATAATCGGATGTCGGATTTGAATTCAGAGATATTTCGGGGCCATCTAGTAAATTTCGGACGTCATGACGGATAACAAATATATATCCTAGATGTCTTAAATAATGTAATTTTAAAATTCTTATCAAAGTAATACATACACAACTTATACAAAACTACATAAATATGTTTAGGATAGTTATTCTTAACTTAAACATTTTGTATATATTTACTAATCCATTGTTAAAATTTCTCAATTGCTCCAACTTTCAAGATCAATCAACATAACGAGTTTTTCCCGAAATGTCGGCCGACATTTCGGGAAAATGTCGGCCGATATATCAGATTTTTCCCGAAATGTCGGCCGTCATTTTGGGAAAATGTCCGCCGATATATCGGATTTTTCCCGAAATGTCGGCCGATATTTTCCAAAATGCCATTTCAAATGCGGGTGGGGATGTCGTGACGGTGAGGGCTTGAAAACGAAATGTCGGCCGACATTTCGGAAATGTCGGCCGACATTTAAAACACTGGGGGGGTGTTTACAATTGCAGATCCATGCTAGAAAATGAGGGGAGATGGTGGGGGGAACCTAATGAGAACAAAACATGAGACATCTTCTGACTAATTATTTCTAATTTGAGAAGCATAATGATCATGGTTCAAAGACTCGTTCGAGTCGGAGACGAGTCGGCCGAGTCGTATCCGTCTCGGCCTGCTCCGAGACGAGTCCGAGTCACGAGTCGGTCGGCTCAACTCAGAGGAGACCGACTCGGCCGAGAATCGGAGTTGACTCAGCCAACTCGGCCGAATCGATCGTGACTCGGCCAAATCGACCGAGTCAATTCCGATTCTCAGCCGAGTCGGCTCGAAACGTATATTCACCCGTGATGAACGGGTATAAAAAAAGAAAAGAAAATTTATCTCTCACTCAGATCTGGAGATCGCTGCTGCTGCCCGATCGTCGCTGCTCAGATCTGGCTGTCGGTTTCTCCTCCCCAGTCCCAGGTAATGTTCCTCCCTCTCTCTCTTTCCCTCTCCTTCCCTCTGTTTCTCTCTCTCCCTCTCCCTCTCTTACCCGCTCTCCCCCCCCCGCTCCATCTCCCGTCTCACTGTCTCTTTCCCTCCCCCTCCCTCTGTCTCTTTCCCTCCCCCTCCCTCTCTTATCCACTCTCTTTCTTTCCTTTTCCATCTCCTGTCTATCTGTCTCTTTCCCCCCTCCATCTCTCTCCCTGTTTTCGATCTCTCTCCCTATTTTCGATCTCTCCCCCCTCCGAGGTATAAGAGGAGCAGATGATGGTGGTGGTAGTGAAGATGTGAGGGTTTCATCCAGTTCTAGTGGTGATGATGGTGAGGATGGTGATGATAATGATGACACTAATGGCGGCAATGGTGATGATGACAATAATGAGGGCAACAATAGTATTGGTGAAGGAACTTATAGTCTTAAAGGTCATATACAAATGTTGAGTTTGACATCACGCCAACATTATGGTGTGACATATATCCATGACTACATACCACAACTTGAGAGATCTACGAGTACTAGTATCGGTTTATCTACTTACCGCAAAGATGATTATGATGATGATTTTGTGCCTCATCGCAATTCAATGTGAAAATAACTACATTAGCATATATTTATGAATGTAGTTTGTGCAATTTACTATATTGTGCATGTATTTTGATAAGTTTCTAACGATGACGCGTATATTTATGCTTTCGCTTTATATTTAGTGTGCTAGGTGATATGCTTTGGACATGTGATACATGAATTGGATGTCTACATTTTTTTAAGATTTGTCGTGATTTTTTCAAAAATTTTGAGCTTTCTATATAGCGTTTTGCGCGTATCGCCCGAGACCGATCCGAGTCGACGAGACCGATCCGTCTCAGTGCCCGCCAAGTCGGCGGCCGAGACCGCGACTGTGAACCATGATAATGATAGCAGGTACACAATGAGCATTTGCAGGCTCAAGTTTATGTAATCTAAGTAAACAGGGTCAGAATGTAATCGCTCATAACACACTAACATCGATTCATTGATCTTGCGTTCACTCTCAGTGCGATCAAATGTGTGCATAAAATAATAGGACCAAATGCATTAACTCATGTCTGGAAGATTTTAACTCGAAACAACCTGTACTTCTACCAGATCATGCCTATCACTAGGAATATTGGTTAATATGCATTTTCCTAGTCAGGGAATAGGTCCATATCTGTTTTCACAAACGCTGCAATGCTAACTGCCATACAATGATTCAGGAGCATGGCTTCTGAACCTAACTTGTATGTGTTGTCTTTTTTGTATCGACCTCAGTCTCAATCAATAGCCGGAAAAAGAAAAGGACAACGAAAATCTCAACCACAATCATAACTGCTGATAGAACTCTCAATGAAGATCATATAAATATCTCGACTATAACCCAATCTCTCCCATACATTCCACAAACAAGGTCACTGATATTCCAATGAAACATAGCGAAGAAGCCACCTTATAAACATATTTTGTGTGTTTTTTTATATTAAAAAATGTGTTTTACATGTTTACCCTAAAAAGTTAGACATCTAAAAAGAAAAGGTATCATTTATACTCTTTTGGGCAGGGATGCTTTTATAGTTTTAATCAATCTACCATCAAATAGTAAGATGCCCGAGGGCTGTAAGAGATTACTGATTGTGTTAAACTTGATTATAAACCTTAATTTAATTTAATGGTCAGAACTAGCATAAAGATAAAGACGACATGCATAATTTACAACATAACTAACATGATTAATGTAGAAAATAAAAGGACACCTGCATACAAAAATGTAATAGAACTCGATAAAAAAAATGTGGCCCCACTATCTAACACAAATGAAAAAAGAGACATGCTTCCACAATCTCTATTGATTTATGCTTTTTTATCTAACACATCCGTCCAATATATCAGTTTAAATTTTATATTACACATCCATAGCACATTCCAAAAACCTAGTAAGAGAGAGAAACTAATAAAGCATAGTGCCCAATTCTTAAATTTCAACCAACACCTCTCTCAAACTCTCCCTCCCCCCTCCTCCCTCTAGTTTTGACCATATTGATATCCCAGTGGCAAATACTATTGCTAGAGATGGTAAACACTGCTTTAAAGACAGAAAGAGAAGCATGAACTCTTAAATACCACTTTAAGAAGCATGAACTCTTAAATACTACTTTAAAGAGCAAATGCCCATATCCCAAAGTAGCGATGTAAGAATAATTTCGTTAAGCCAATAAATAAAACGTTTCTATTCCCATATCCCAATTAATATAACAGAAAATGCAGCAAGTAGGTAGCCAATTAAGTTTGCTATTTCTCGTTTTGCATATCTTGTCAACAAATATTTTGGAGTTCATTTCAACCCAAGTCATCCCTCTCAAGCCTCCTGCCATGCCCCCAACCCCGCGGTATAGGCTCGGGCACGCGACAAAGGCAACATATGCGAGAGGAACCTTATGCATATGGCAAGGCTACTTAACACTTAACACTCATATAGCAAATACCAATATCAAGAGAATTAAATGCTAGTATTGAGAAGTCTCAAAGCATTGTTACCTAAAATATATAAAGTCTCAAATACATTTCAAATTTAATTCATATCTGAAACACATGAGAAAGAAGAAGATAGGTTTTTATTGGATCTATTTTCAGGTTGGATCAGGGTCCAATTCAAACACGACCCGACCCATCACTTAAACCCAAATAATAACATGTGGGCTGCACACATGTGACATGTTCTCTTTTAGGGAAATTTTCATTTAGGTTCCTGTTAAGTTTAGAAATTGCATTCTAACCCCTGAAACTTGTAACTTGTTATTAAAAAATGTGAAAAATGTAGAAAAAATTCTAAAAATGCTATAAGCATTTCTAAACATACTTCAAGGGTTTCACTAATATATACCTATAAGAGAGTCATGAATGATGGGATGAACCTTGACATAATATTAATTTAATTTGTTCAGTGTATTATTAGGATTGTGCAAGGTGATTGAAATGAACGGTTGGCGTGTTAACTTAGACATTTCGATTTGAGTGAGTAGACTTCTATCTTACTAGTCTTTTGAAAACTTAATCTTATTATAAATTAATTTATTAATTGTTAATATTTAGCTATATTTCGATTATCAAAAGATGGATAAGACATGAAATTGATTATTTCTATGTTTGATATATGAAAGATTAAAAAAAGATTTTGCTACGCAATTATTGTGACTTTGTTTCAATATCAATTCCTATATGATAGTTTGCATATGATTTATATTGAGAAAAATATATGCTTTCAAGTGTATTTCTTTGAAATATTCTAGTTCAAAAATGTTATATGCGCAAGCGAAATTTGAAAGTGCATTTTATTATTACTTATCGTGTTACAAGTGAAATTTGAAAATATATTTATAATTAGTTTGTGATTATTCATACTTATTAAGTAATTGAAAGTTTCTCATTGAAGTGTTATAAGCATGTGAACTTGAATTTTGTAAGTGATATAGCTATTTTTTTATATTTATTAAATTCAAAATGAAGTGAGTGTTGATAAATGTATTTGAAAAGAGAAATGTGTCGAAATGTGTTAAAAAAAATCCGCAAATGTAAGGTATGATGTGTTGTGATTGACTGATTGCGCCTGTCATATAGTATTGAGTGTACCAAATATGTGGCATCCGGGCAAATTATGTGGCCTTCAGGTAGTTTATGTGAGCCTCTAGGCAACCAATGACAGGTTAATTACACTCTCTTGTGGGTAATTTTTCAGTGACCTTACGCGCATTCTCATGTTACTAGGTCATAATCTGTAGCCTTTGTTGGACAAATAAGGTAATTTTGTAAAATGTGATATAATAAGTATGATTTGTTACCATGTGACATGGTTTCCTTCTTGTGATACAAGTATTGCGAATATTCTGAAAATGATAAGTTGTATTTCATACATTTGATATATCGTAGTTTATGCTATGATTTCTTTAAACTGATTGCCTGATCCACTAGTGAGTAGTTGTTATACCCATTGAGCGCGTAGATCACCCTTATGTTATGGGCACGTACTTGGTTTTGGGCGCAACCAAGCTGGTGATGTTCTCTTATATAGCAATCATCTCCCCGACAATTCAGCATCAAATAAATGAATGAGTCCTCTTCATGAAATACATAAGATTAACACGCGTGTAAAACAAGCTTTCACACTAAGTCCAGCTCCTTTCTTCTCTTTGTCTCCCATTGAAATCAAATAATCTTTTGGAAAACTAGTCAAAAAGAAAAGCCATAGGGCTGCCATAGGTAGGCCTAAGTGGGAGCTAATAATAAGAGTGTGAGCTGCACTACTATAGATAGGTGGCTGAAATTAAACATGTCTATATGACCGACTCATTATCTTTCATTTTTTAGCCATTATTACGATAATCTATTCTATAAACTAATAATAGTCAGTGGATAATTTCCTATGGAATTTATTCACGCACTGAAATTATAAAGATGGGTCAAGCAAATCTCAGAAAACCAACATAAAACAGAGATTTATGTCAAAACCCGAAAGGGAAAACCATGGGGAGGGAGAGAAAGATTCCACTATAATATGGTGATTACAATGATGATTCTCTGGTGTGCTAAGTTTCTGGGCTCAAATGATCATCCCCTTTACGTTGAAAGAAATTTCTATTTATACAAATAGTGTTTGTTGGATAAAACTGCAGAGTCTAACTCTGTTTAAACATCTAATTGCTTATCTCAGAGGTGGTTAAAACTGAACATCCTGATTGAATTGGTTGAATAGGAGTTCATCTTTATCTGATAGTCTGCATTTAGCTGTTGATATAGTTAATCTATTCTCGAACTGTAACTGTCGAATTCGAGTGAAGATTTGGCTTAGAGATAGAGATACTTGGAACTAAATTTATCTCTTCCTTCTAACTACTCGATCCGCTGGAGTTTGAATTGACCGAATACTCCTACATGGAAGTTCTAGAAGCGGCCACGTG
>JAVJIF010025564.1:0-64153 GCA_038442645.1 Agave tequilana | reverse complement strand
AGCGTAGGTGGGATTGTCGGTCTTGCCGACTTCCTCCGGGCGCCTAATTTCAGGGAGTTTCAGTCGATTGCTCTTGTTGAGTAACTTGAAGAGCGAGTCGACGTGTTCCTCCTTGAAGGATACTGCTTGTTGGGGCGTGACTGGCTTGAAGAACCACTTGCCCTGCCTGTTTGAGGTTTGGTGGAGATTTGGTCTCCGTCGCCAAATTATCCTTCCGTTTGGTTTGGAGGGATGTGTCTGGTGCACGCCTTGTCGACCTCTCTGGCCTGGGGCTTGCCTTCTTCCGCTCTGACGCGGGCGACAATCTCCTCAGCCTGTTCACCTTGCTGGACTAATTGTTTCCAGGTGCGGCTTTCAGCAACTCCTATTTGAGCAAGGAGTGAGGTTTGGAGATTATGGCGACATGTTTCCACCAGGGTGGCCTGGTCATGCCGCTTGGACATCGGAGTGCCATGTTCCGAAATCTTTCTACGAAAGACTTGACGGACTCTCCCTTTTGCTGTTTTGTAGCTAAAAGGGTAGGCATTGTGACCTCCGAATCATCTTCGAAGAAGCGTGTTAGAAACAGCTTCTCCAAGTCGCCCCAGTTCTTGATGGAACCTTCCGGGAGCTTCATAAACCACTCAAAAGCAACCCTTTCAGGTGCCGATGACAGTCGCGCCCAGGATGGGTCATTATCTACCACATTCCCGGTCTGGGATTTGAAGTAGTAGATGTGCTGGTTGGGTGACCCCTTCCCGTCGAATGCTTGGAGGGTGGAGCCTTGAACTTAGGAGGGTATGGAACTAAGTCCCACTCAGCCGGATAGGGCCGGACCACTCCAGCTTCTTGGAGGTCCTTGCGATTGGCAAGGGCCTCGAGGCGTCGTTCCAATTGACTCATCCTCTTAGCATGAGTCTTCTCCTGGTCTTGGTCGCTTCTTGCCTGCGACGAGGGCTTGGGACACATCCGAGGTAGATCGTCGTGTCTCGTCGGAAGGTTCGGAGGGTGGGCTTCCTCCCTTTCTCCCTTCCCCTTCGGTCGTCTAGGAGGAGATCTCGCTCTTTCTTCAAGCAATTTCTCAAGCATATGCTTGAGGGTGTCAATGGATCGCTGTTGAGAGGCGATTATATCCATCTGGTGCTTCTGCGTCTGTTCTAAACGCCTGGCCGTCTCCTCAGGAGTGTCTGCCATGTAGGCGGAAGCCTCCTTCTCGACGGAAGAGTTTGAAGCCTGCGACTCCACTATAGCGGAGTGAGACCACCCATTCTAATGCCGCGGGCTAAGGCATTATAGTCAATTGGGGGAATGGCCCCTGTCCGGGTGCGAGTGTGTTGATACACCCCCTCGGCTCAGAGTCAGATCCTCTGAGTTGACCATTAGTTGTTTTCCCTGCTTCTGCTAGTCATGTTTGCAGTAAGCTCGGGTATTCAACATCTGAGAAGGTTCTCCTCTGTGGGAGCGTCTTCTTTTGGCTGACGGGGGAATCAGGGTCAGCTGTCTAATTAAAGACGGCTGGTGCACGCCTGACTCGCAATGCATCCAGAGAGCATCTGGATGAGCTGTTGACAGCAGCATGGAGAAGTGGCCTGATTGGCACTCCTTTTCCTTTTCAAATAATCCCTCAAATCCGTGGGAGAGGGATTAAATAGACTAGCCTCGCGACGTGGAAGACGGGAGGAAGTCATGCGCTGTGCTGTCTGGACACAGGTTTCAGAAACGCGGCTGTCGCGTCGCGGCTGCGTCACGCGCGTCTGGCGTCTCTGTTGATATGGACGCGACTTTCGCGTTGCTGTCTGCTGTTACGTTAGAGCAGAGAGACTGGGAGAGAGTGGGCTGCTGGGCCCCACGCCTGTGGGCGCGTGCTTCCTGCGTTTGACGAGACGCAGAAGCTTCGCTTTGGCGTTTGGCAAGTTGGTCTTCAGAAGGCTCAACTGGGGAGTCTCGCGTTTGGGTCGCCAAACGCGGATCTCTCGCACTGGACGAGGTGCGGGCAAGGCATCGGATCGTGCGCTGCGTCCCACCCCAGTCAGAAAACCAACGGTTCCGACTGAGTGTTGACGCGCGCGTCTTCTCTGTCGACGCTCGGCATTCCGATTGCGCCGTGGAGGAAGAGAGAAGCCAACAACTTCCTGGTTTGTAGAACCAGGGGTGTTTGCCACGCGGGTCTCCTGAGAGACGCTGACGCGGCGTTCTGTGCGACACGGTCGATCGCACCAGTAGATGTGCCGGGGACCACGCGGGCCTTTAGAGAGGCGTTGGCGCGTGTGTTCTGCGCGACGCGGTTGATCGCAGCAGAGGTGTCTGAGGTTACGCGGGCCTTCTGGGAGGCGTCGGCGCGTGAACCAAACTTGCACAGTGGGCAGCAGGAGCACCCGACAGAGCCTCAGATTGGGCTTCAGGAGGCTGTCCACTTGAGACCCTGCGGCAGACGCGGGTCTTTGGGCTTTGAGCCAGAAGAGAGGAACTCTTCATACTTTCGCCTGGTCGAACTCGACAACGAGTGATTCGACAATTTTCCCTTACGGAGAACGTCATCTTGCACCACGGTGCGCTCTGTCAGTAACGAAGGTAGTCCCTAGCGGAGTCGACATCTCTCTTGTATGCGCCGGAAAAAGAAAGAGGGAATTGCTGTAAAGTTCTTTGAATCAGATGAAAAAGATACAAACAAGACTTTTCCTTCCAGTTACAAGGGAGGGAGGATGTTGAAGCTTGAATCCCCCTTTGTTTAATGCTGGGTTTTCGTGTGGCGGTGGAGAGTGAATCTTGTTCTCCGTTGACCAGATGACCGTCCTGGACCGTCGGGGGCCTTCTCTTCGGTCGGGTAGAAAGAGTAACTCAGCTCCGTCTACAAAACTCTCTCAAAGAGGAGGTAGGCGAAGAGCGGCTAGTACTCAGTAAGCTCGCTGAAGAGTCTCCTCCCTCTGTCTGTTGTTGAAGTCGTGCTTCCTCTTGATGATCCTCTTGCCTGGATTCGATCGATCTTGATGATGCCTTGACCTTCTTAATTCTCGACCTCTCCAAAGCTCGATCCCTCTTCATAGCAAAACAAGGCTATGTATAGGGGTCTCAGGGGGTGAAGGTGCCTCCTGAAAACGCTCCCGAATGAGGGCCACTACCCGTACTGCGCGGTGACTGCCCCGCAATCAGGTCAGTTGCAACTGAGACGCGGGCGTTGAGAGCCAAACGCGCCTTGAAGTTTGAGACGCGGGCGTTGAGCCAAACGCGCCCTAAAGTTGAGACGCGGGCGTCGAGCCAACGCGCCTTAATGCTGAGACGCGAGCTTCGGGCCTTCACGTCTGGACGCTGAGGCGCGGGCGTCGGGCCGACGCGCCTTGATGCCGAGACGCGGGCTTTGGCCGACGCGTCTGGACGTTGAGACGCGGGTGTAGAGCCAACGCGTCTTAATGCTGAGACGCGGGCCTCGATTCCTCGCGTCTAGAGCTTGAGACTCTGCTTCCTAATGGCTTGTCTGTTTAGTCATTTTTAGACAGCCTACATCCAGTTCGCGAGGAAACTCATGAGAGACCCGCTCAGGGTTTGGGTAATATCACATTTACTCACATAGTTTCCTTTCTCTTTTCATATCTATGACCAACTTTCATCTTGTAATCACAGATGCAAACAGAGAAGAGAGCGTGCACGACTCTATCTTTACTTAAAAGAAGTAGACGAAAAGCATTATTTCAACTGGAGGGCAATGACGACGAGTTGCCTGATATTGAGCCACCATCCAAGGCGAAGTTGCCATTTGAATGCATGACGATGAGGTTGTAGAGATCCCTGAAGTCCTTGAAGACAGAGGACAACAGATCGACCAACCCATCCAGGAGAAAGTCCCACTTCTTTCATTAATTCTCTTTCAAGGGATCGTCATCCTGAATCCGTAAAAACTAAGGTTGAGACCGGTGAGGTTCGTGATAACATAAAGGCTATTACTGAAGCTGTTGCTACTACTGCTACTGAGGGTCCCTTCATTGGGGTCACTCCAGATGAGATGGCAAACACTGAGGTTACCACGGATTCGATCTCAGCTCATCCAGGTAATGATCGTAGTATCTAATTTGGTAACCATTTTACATGTATCATATCTAATCACCTTGATTTTGCAGAGACTCCCGCATCGACGGCTCAAATTTGGGGACATCTAAGGAAGAGACCATCACTCCTCTGACACTAGACGGCATGATGCTAGATATCGTTTATCAAAGCATGGTTACACATCAAGCTTCTTTAGCTGAGGACTTGCCAGTAACGGTCGAAATGGGCATGTACATCCTACTCAACCAGTAACAGTCCTACTCAACCAGTGACAGTGGAGTTGGTGTCTGTGCCCCTACTATTTCTGCATCGAAATCAAGTGAGGACAGGCTGGTGCACACGATTGAGTCGACATCAACTATGCCTACTCCTGATCTGGTAATGCCCAGCGATCTCGAGTCTTCCATGCTAATTATTAAGCGTGCTTGCTTGGAGATGACCATGATTTCAATTCCTAGCAATCATTTCTTTTAAGACTCCTTTTCTAATGATTGCTTCATCTACTTCACTGTTGAACCCTCCAACTACCCCTGAGATATTAGTTGTGATGACGCTTCAAAAGACTTCTCCTTCAGCTATCGTCCCTCCGCTGCTAGAGGTTGACTTCAAGGATGAATATGTCACGGAGCTACTTGAAAGCTTTTATAAGAGCTTCCAACAATGTATTGCAATAATGTTGAAGAGTACACGAACTCCATTTACATCTTGGAGGCCAATACTCTCTCGAGCTGTAGAGAGTGTCTGGGACATCGGGGGTATGACGAAGAAGCTTCTCTCGAAGATTGGTCAATAATTCAAAAGAAACATTGGTGAATGGACTTGTCTGAACCAGCTGGACCTTACACCATTGGTGAAAAAAAAATTGGAGTGTCTCTCTGAGAAGATACAGAAAAATTACTAAGAAACATCTAGAAGGCAGAGATGGTGTCCAAGGACCTAGAATCCCTAGCAGTTGAGAAAGTAGAGATGGCAGACGCTATCAAGATCTCCAATCAGGCACTTAATATTGCTAATGACAAATCCGGCAGGCGGAGGATATGATGGCAAGGGCTAAGGTTCTTCTGTCCAAGGCTGAGCTAGACACAAATTGAAACTACTATGTTAGAGGAAATGACTGCAAAAAGCCTTTAATCTAGCAACAGGGTGCAGAGAAGAGGTCTACTTTAAAGGATATCAAATCCAGCTTGCCAGAGATGGCAAATTTCAACCAGAAGGAGCTGAGGCTGCAAGCCATCTTTGAAGGCTGAAGAGGAGAAGGAAATAAGTTGTCTGCTCTTGAAGCGAGAATCAGATCATATGAGGGACACACTTGATGCAATACCAATATAACTTCATTTATGCTTTGAATCAATAAATTTATCTTTTTGATCAATTGACTCGTCTGATGTCTTTGCCCTCACTTTGTCTTCGGTGCACTTCATTTTCCTCATTACCCGCAGGTACTTTAAACTTCCATAAAGAAAATTTCAATAAATGAGTTCTCGAGGGGACCGCAGATGGAGATGCAACTCCACATATAAAACTCTCGAAAAAGAGACAGAGTGTACCTAATCTATTCAGAGATTGAAAACATGATAGAATTAGCAAGCAAGTAAATGAATCTACTGGGGATAAGAGAGGTAGATATAGGAATCCGTCTGTTCAGAGGTGATGAACTGGATATGAAAATTTAAGAATAACTAGAAATAGTGTTCGCTGTTCAAAGGTGATGAACTGGACATAATAGCGAAAAGAATCCCTACTGGACTAGAAGTGAAATATTGATATCTATCAGTTCAGAGGTGATGAACTAGACATAACTAATTAGGAATTACCAGACTCAAAGTTTTGTCGTTCAGAGGTGATGAATTTGACATAACAACAAATAAAAGGTGAATTCGATTTTAAGAACCCGTCTATGATAGACTACGACACACTAAATTTGAATCTGCTATCAGATTTAGTCGTATTAACTTGACAGCTAACCCACGGGGACTGCAAGGCTGAATTAGACCAGGGCACCCGTCGGTTCAGAGGTAATAAGGACATGATCGACTAAGGGACACCAGGCTCGCAATTACTATTCAGAGGTAGTCGTATTAACTTGACAGCAAAAAGATTCCTACCTTGTAATGGGCAGAGAATAGACGTCTATTCAATGATATCTTACAGATATAACAGCTTGAGCAATTCATATGTTCAGTGGTCTCTATAGGTATAATAACTTGATCAACAAAAAGCAATCCACTGTTCAGAGGTAATAGGGATTGGAAAAGGTGAATAGCATCCTTTTGAGAGAGAGTTATCAGAGATAATCATTAAAGTGACAACAAAATATCTCACTGAGAAGTAAAAGGGAATTTTGTCAGAGGTAATCATTAAGGTGACAAAGATTTGCCTATTGTTAGAGGTGTGATGTTAACATAACAGTAATTGGCTTTATGATTTGCACATTCTAAGTGGATCTGTCATTCTATTGAAGAGAATGGCAAGTTAAATTTTTTATCCTGTTGGGAATACATTAGGATTTTACTGTTAGAGGTATAATGTTAACATAACAGCAATTTGAGCAGACTTGTCATCCTATTGAAAAGGATGAAAAGTAGAGTTTGATCCGCTAGAAATATACCAAAAAATTTGCTGTCAGAGGTATAATATTAACATGACAGGCTTGATCGGTAATTAATATTGTTGGGAAAAATGAATACGGCTTTTTGTGGTCCAACCATTCTATGGAAGGGAATTGTCAAGGGATTTTGGTAGAAAAGGCGGGATCAGGTCCCTTAAGATTTTTAGCAACTCTTCAGCTATCAACGGATTTGATTGCCTTTACCAGCAACGGTTGAGTTGGGCTAACCATGCTATTCTCCTCAGTATGATGAGGTTGTTGAGAATTTATATTAGACTTTGAAGTCATATTTTTCTCTATCCTTTACCGTTGGAGGCGTTGGATTTTATGTCGCCTATTATGGACATGATGACTTCTAAAATCTCTGAGATTAAAGAAGTTAGTATAAACTCCATGGGGAATTTATAAGGAGATCAGAAGTTTACTGTTAAAGTGATCACAATTAGTACTTGTTTAATCAGAGGTATAGAGTTAACATGATAATAGATAGTACTTTTTCAGGAACTTGCCATTGATTGGCATCATGAGCGTGTCACCGTTTAGATTCGCGAGGCAGTAAGCTCCATTCGAGTAGACTGTTTCGACTTCAAAAGGCCCCTCCCACTTGAGTTGGAATTTGCCTTTGGTCTTATGCGTCATGACCATAGATCGCCTGATAACTAAGACCAAGTCTCCTTTCTGGAAGACTCTCTCTTTAACATTTTTGTTGAAGTCCTTCGAGATTTAAGCTTGGTACAGCTCAATACACTGTTGAGCTTGTAATCACCTTTCATCTAGTGCTTCTAGCTCTTGGAGACGTAGCCAAGTATTATCTCCATCTATCATCTGGTTGTCAAGGTGACCCGTAGAGACGGTTTCTGTATCTCTAAGGGTATGACCCTTCAAACCCATAAACTAGAGAGAAAGGCTATTGCCTGTAAGGGTCATACCATTATTCGGTAGGCCCAAAGGCATTCACTAAGCTTCATTTCAATCTCGTTTTCTTGAAGAGATGAACGTTTTAAGGAGCTTGATGAACGTTTTGTTAAATGCTTCTGCCAATCCGTTGGCGGGAGTGGTTGTAGGTAGTGAAGCCATATTTTGAATCGATATTTATCGCAGAACTGATAGAATGATTGGCTAGCAAATTGAGGACCATTGACGTGGATGATCCTTCTGGGAACACCGAATCGATATATGTGATAGGTAGTAAAAAATGCATAATGTCATTACATTTTCATATTTATTCCTACAATTATGCACTATGCTAATATTTATTATTTAATGTGTGCAGGCCTTGAGTATTTATTTACATAAAGAATAAAAGCCTAAATGAAGCCCAAAAGCCATGTCCAAGCCAAGAGCAAAAGTGCAATTACAAATGTCAAAGTTGCAATTATCAAAGTGCAAAAGTTGCAAATACTAAAAAGAGGGAAGGGATAGACTTCTATTCAACCCTAAATGCTTGCAGGATGAGGATAAATATAAGAGAAGGAGAGTGCAAAGATAAATTCGTTTTGAAGAGACTTGGAATTAGGGTAACTTGCTTCCCAAGTTATCCCGAAATTTCAAATTAAAGAGTCGAGATGCTAGATCCAGACGGATATACCCAGATGGACGAACCAGAGGAGGCCACGCACGAAAGAGCGTGGCCAGGGACCAGGCTGTGGCCGCGGAAACGCTAGCCAAAGCCGCGTTTCCGCGGCTTGATGGATAAGAGGGGATACCTGTTTTCGCACGAGAGTTTTATCGGGACTCACATCTTCTAGCGCCTATAAATACCCCTGCAGAGCAACCGAGAGGGGGGCATCCAGAGACTGGGAAATTAGGGTTTTCTTTAGTTTTCTCTTTAAATTTCTGTAATTGTAATTTCGCTTTGAGCATATTGTGGAGAAGGAGCATTGTATTTGGAAGATATTTTCGAATAAAGGTTACCTTTTTGCCATCTCAATTCTTGTCTTTTAATTTCATTTTATTCTGTGATCTTTTTAATTGTTTTGATTCTTCTCTCTTTGCAACCCTTCTTATTATTAAACAAAATAAAAAAAATTGAAAATATAAAAAAAAAAAAGAAGATGATGAACTAATTCTTAATTGTGGTTTGCTGATTTCTTAACAACCCTAGAGCAGTTTAGAAATTGAATGGATTGATAGTAATTTTAGAAACCTAGGTTTGAGACAGATTGCTTGAAGATTAAATTGATGACTAGTTTTCTAATCTAGGTTACACCTCTAAATAATTTTTCACAACTTCATGCTTAAGCACTTTGACAGCGTAACATTAAGGTAAAGCTTTTCTTATGCTGTACTTAGAAATTAGGATGAACACTTGTTGGATTTATAGGAGTGCGAACTAGTAAGATTCTAAGATCTTTTTCTCTTGCTTGCATCTTCTCTAATAAAACTAGGATCAATTTCATGTATTTCAAGATGATATTCAAATCCTTAACTGCACTATGGGTTGTGGTAGAAGATCAGTAAAACCGCATCTCTCTAATCATATATTTCAAAACTAATTCTCTTTTGTCTTATTTTAAGGATACAGAGGAATCATCCGAAAAGCTTGCATCGCATCCTTCCCTGTGGATCGACCCGCTTTGGCCATTGCTGCAGCGGATAGCATTGAGACTGAGAATTCTAACTCTTAATCTTTTTCTTTGCAATCTCAGTTTTTCAATCAAAATTTTGGCGCCGTTGCCGGGGAAGGAACGGCACGATTTTCTCAAAACTACTTGTTTATTCTTTCTGTTTGCAGGTTCAGAGAATAGGAAAACTAACAGCAACAAAGACATATAGCAACTCTGTGCCTCTGCCCTCGAAGGCAGAGCAACAGGGCCTACTACAGAGCCGCGGCTCCGCGGCAAAAGCCGCGTTCGCGGGCCTGAGTAGTTCACTACTCACCCTGTTTTCTGCAGGTTGCTGCAAATTGCAAATCTGATTTACTGCTCTGTTACAATTCTCTCTGTGATAAACCTGCACACTGCTAATTAATTAACAGTAACTCATTTGTTGAAAAATAAAAAAAAAATTAGACTCTTGCATCTTAGGCACGTGTCTATTTATTTTTTTTAATTATGTTGAAGAGTGCTGGCGACAAGGTACGTTGCATTGCATATAGATTAGGAAACACTCTTGGTTGATTACTGCTTTTTGAGTGATTACTTATCTACTGCTTTACACATACACAAAAAAATTCTAAGGGCAAAACCCATTAACAGATAAGGTGGGGATTTCATCACCCTTCCTTGGCCCACGAATCATCTCCGTCACACTCACCACCCTAACCTTAAGTAAAAATTGACTAGACGTTGGCCCTAGG
This sequence comes from Agave tequilana, assembly GCA_038442645.1. Lineage (NCBI taxonomy): Eukaryota > Viridiplantae > Streptophyta > Magnoliopsida > Asparagales > Asparagaceae > Agave > Agave tequilana. Next base: position 54,227 of record JAVJIF010025564.1, on the reverse strand, counting down.
TTAACTCAGACTCACTAGGAGATTGTCTAAAGGAGGAAAGTTGTTCGAAATTAACTCTTGCCAAATCGTGTCTAGGCATGGGATTGAGGGCCGAAAGCCCGAAGATCGGTGGTTATTTAATTAAGGAACGTCTTTGACGAAAAACCTCCCACCGGTCTTGCCACCTACCTGGCCGATTAACTTGTGGTTAAGGTCGGCAATATACCTCCTAAGGACAGTCTAAAGTTAGGAGTCGTCTAGGTCAAGGCTTACCCTAGACTAGGATTTTTGATTTTTTTTTTTTTTTTATTGATTGATTGGGTGAACTGTGTTTGCTAATTGTGCATGTCCGCTTGGTCGAGAGACCCTCTTACATCCAGACTAACTAGAACTAGTTCACCACCCGAGCAAAAGCCTGACTCACACATGGCACAACCACTGTCACTACAAGATAGGTTCTATCCTATTAGGACTTCTCTTCCTTCTTGCATCAAGTTAACCGATGAAGGTGTTGACCAATTGAGCTCAAGCCACAATACATTAACACTCTTCCCAAATTCATGGACTTGAATCCGAGGACGCATACTTCTTCATAAGGGAATTTGAAGAAGTATGTCTCATGATGAAGATACCCAAGCTAGGAGAAGATGCCATCAAACTACGGTTTGTCCCATTTACTTGAAAGACCTAGCAAAGAAATGGCTCTACAGTCTAGAGGTCGGTTCAATATCTTCATGGGGGATAATTTTGTTAAGGCCTTCTTAAAGAAATTTTATCCCATCCACAAGACTGCACTAATTAGGAAGAGCATCTTACAGTTTAAGCAAACAGCCAATGAACCTTTTTCGAAATATTTCGAACATTTTAAGGACCATCCTTGCCCAATGCCCTCACCATGGGATAGAGAAATGGCGACTTTGCCAAGTTCTATATGATGGATTAGAATATCAAACTAAAATGCTATTAGAATCCATGTGCCAAGGAGTATTTCTAAAAAAGAACGAAAATGAAGGATGGTTATTATATGAAGAATTAGCTGATAATACCATCCAATAGGAACCAACTCCGGAAAAATTTAGGACTAATGACCCTACTTCTTCTAAAGGAGGTATCCATTCCATTGAGGCCAACATAGCTACCAATGCTAAGTTAGCTGCTGTGATGTGAAGACTAGAGGCTCTTGAAACTAAAGAACCAGTCTCTGTGAACCAAGTCAGCCCAACACCTTCGGCGGACTGTACTTATTGTCAAGACATGAACCATGTGTTCGAGGAATGTCCCGTCTTTATCGCACATCAAACCTTCCCGAGCATATGAGTGCGGCCTTCACAAGGCCCGCCAACAATCCATATTCGTCCACCTACAATCCCGGTTGGAGAAATCATCTCAATTTTTCATGGGGCCCAAGCAACAATGATCAAACTAGGCCCAAATTCTCCAACAATTTCTAAAATCCGCCCTATCAACAAAATTTCCCTAGTCAAAATCCTCCACCCTCTTTTCAATATTCACAAATGGAAACAAGGCTCTCCAACATGGAAAGAAAGGTGGACACTCTAGTTAAAGTCATGACACGCTGGCTCAAGTCTTGACCAGGATAGAGATCCAACTGAATCAACAAGAAAGACAAAGGGGAACTCTACTAAGTCAACCATTGCCAAACCCTAGGAATCCTAGACAAGCCAATGAGGCTCAAGACCAAAACCACTGTAACTGGTTCATATACTAAGATCAGGGAAACAAGTTGATAATCACGTATCCATGCCACCGGGCCCATCCAGTTGTCCATTCCATCTAGTTCCACTCCATCTCCACAAAGCTCCAATGAAACTGAAATTGAGAAATCAGCAGGACAGGTGCACCAGCCTATAGCCCCATTCCGAATAGGTTTAGGAGTAATAATAATGTGAAATCACCTAGAGGGGGGTGAATAGGTGATAATGCTAATCTAATGAACTTAATACGGAATTTAAAAACTAATTGCAATTAACAAGAGATGCACACTCAAACAAGCCAAGCAAATAATTATGAATGAACAATATGAATTGATGCAAGGCACAAAGTAAAGAGAGAGAGAGAGATAGAGTAAGAGTCAAGGGATCAAGCGTAAACAACAAAATATGTTTCGAGGTTCGAGCACCCAGCTCTACATCCCCGCCTTCACACAGAAGGATTTTAAGTCCACTAGCTTGTCCACAAAGGACTCCCACAAAGGGAACCTCCACCGAGGATTTGGGGCAATAACAATTACAAGGAGTACCCAACTCCTCTCCTTACAAACACAACCTCCTCCTTGAGGCACAACTCCAAGCCAACAAACAATCACCTCACAACTTGAGGGATTAGCACAAAGCTTACACAAGGATCACCTCACCACTTGAGGGATACAACCCAAATGCACAACCTCCTCAACACAATGAGGGAAAGGCACAAAGCCAAGCAAATGAAAGGTTTTCAACTTGGTGGTCTAAACAACAACCACAAACAATTCTTTCCCACACAAAGATCCTATAGAATGAGATAGTAGATGTAGCTCAAGTGTGGAGAAGACCAATGGAATGGAAATCAAAATCACAAAGAAAATCTTTGGGAAAAACTGAAACCAAGATATAGAAGTTGAATCAAAACTCTTTTTCCCAAAAATCCTTTTCTTTGATTTTCAAACCCTAGCAAAAACACCAAATAGATTGTTCAATTTAAATCCAAAAACTTCTTTTGATTGCTGTGAAAACACTAGAGAGTAAGGAAAAATCCGCACAAAATTCTTAGAGAAAAACTCTTTTCAATGGGGTATTTATAGCCCCTAGAAAAATATAGCCGTTGGCGGCAGAAACTGCCAGAAATGACCTACGGTCGACCGCTCGGTCGACCGTCCAACGGTCACATTTTGACCGTTGGCAACTGACGGTCGACCGCCCGGTCGACCGAAAAGAACAGAGAGCACTGCTCTCTGGTCCGGTCGGCCGGCCGGCCGACCGTCCCACTATGCTGCCAGACGTGCACAGCTCTGTGCACGTCGGTCGGCCGCTGGGTCGACCGGCCATTGGTTCGGCCGACCGCACGGCCGACCGACCTGGCCTGTCAGCCAGTGTCCTAGGTCAGAAAAACAGGATAAAAAATATTTTAATAAATTTATAAAGACTTGTAAAAATACACAAAAATAGTTTTATTATTTTATATTGAAATATAAACTTGTGACAAAAATTTCATCACAAATAACAAACATCTTGAAACATATTTGTGTCTTATCATTTTTACCAAAATCCAAAACTTGTATTTTCTAAAACTTGAATTTTGAATAGAAAATACATTTTGTCCAAAACTCATCCAAATACGAAAACATGATATTAAACAACATTTAGGCATGATGTATATGGATATAATCCTATATACACGAAACATATATATACCCATGTTTTTGTCATTAATTCCAAAATATGTTTTGTCAAAAATACCAAAACATAAAGCACATGAAATAGACTATCAAACTAAGTTTGTCTAATAAGTTGAAGCATGCATGTATATAGAACAAATCTAATATACATTAAACCATGTAAACTTGTTTTGATCAATCTATTCATGAAAACCAAGATCGGTTAAACCTAAAACCGAAAACCAATATTTAAAACATGAAACGTGTGTGTGTTGTGAACTTGAGCATATCATAATATTCTAATCTTTACAATTTGGATCTAAACACAAAACTAAACTAGGTACCGAAGTCTCTTGTAGAGCGCAATCTCCAAGCCGACTCGATCCAAAAACTCTTGGATCCACCGAGCAAGTGCAATATATGATATTTGACGCTCGGGCTCTTGAATCAACATGTGAAAGCTTCCAAATCATCTTGTTGAAGCTAATCACCAAACTAATAACTTGATTAATGATCTGAAACTAAATAACACAAGATTATTAGTACACATAACTACATGAGTTAATCATCATCAAAACTAGAGTGGAAGGCCTTTGGGCCAACAATCTCCCCCTTTTTGATGATGACAAAACTCATGGAGTTATATATGCATGGATTAAAGTTAGGCTTCAAAGAAGCTCCCCCTTAACTCATGCATAATCATAAAACATAAATATATGCAATGAATATTAAACATGAATGCATAGATATGCATAAACAAAAAAAAGGCTCTAGATACTGATTAAGACGAGAAAGGTTTATGTAAATGTATCGATGTATCCTTTCCTATCTCCGCTATAGCATAAGGCTATACCGAGTCGATTCTCAGGGAGAGCTAGCGATAGAAGCGTTACGAATCGTAGTGAAGAAATGTAAACGAAGTGTCTTCTATGCTTAATAGAATAAAACAATCATGGAACAAGAAATGAAAGAATGGATGAATATGTTCATGATGGAAAGTGGAAAAGAAATCAAGATTTTATTTGGTATTAACACTAGAAAGAATGAAAACTTGAAGAATCAAACCATGACTAGCTTACCTTACTACCTTGCCAAAGCTTACCAAACTCCGTGATAGTGAAGGCGTGCCTCATGTTGTCACTCCATCGGCGTAGGTTTCGTCTTGCGTGTTGATCTAATTACTTTCTCATGTAGTGAAGGGTGGTTTAACCCATCGGAGAAGAGAAGACCATCCAACTTGCAAGATGAAATAAAGCAATCACCCATGAGTTAGTGAAGATGGCAAGGCTAGTGGTTAGCTAGTACATGGAGAAAGAATTAGCTACAAGCCATAAGAAAAGTAAAACAAAACATGAATTAAATTGCAAGGATTTAAGCAAGCAAGTAAAGAAAGCAATTAAAGAAAGCAAGTAAACTAGAACCAAGCTCAAGTAGAGGAAGGAGAATGGATGAATCCTTGTTACTTCAAGTTGTCACACCTTGATTACACAAGCTCTCTCTCTCACAATCTCTCTCTTTTACAAAGTATCTAGGGAAGGAGAAGAGGGACTAAAGAACTAAACCTAGAGAAAAATCTATGAAAATTACAACAACTAACAATTTCTCCTCTCTTCTCTGTTCTTGTCTTTGCTCGCAGGTCAGGTGCAGATATTTATAGGCTGAGAGAGAAGCTTCGAGAGCCTAGTTTGTTGGCGCAAAATCCGAGATCCAACAACCCTGGATATGCCGCGTTTTGGCGGCAAGGCGCGGCAAAACAGAATCTGTTCAGCAACAGATTTCTGTTGTAGGTTGGTTGAAAGGTTGTTATCCACGTGGCCTTCTAGAATCTGGAGTTGTTACGCGGATCTCTCTGGATCTTGGATTCAAATTTTGGGCTTATCTTAATCTTGAATTTAATCCCTTTAATTATTGCTAATTAAAGTGATTAATGGGCTATCTCTCCATTAGAGTGTGAACCTGCAAATATATAGAGAAGATGAGTAAAAATCATATATTTATTGTAATATGCATGGGAATTATGAGGTAAAAATATGCAAAATTGAATACCAATCACACCCCCACACTTATTCTTTTGCTCGTCCCGAGCAAAAACAAAGAAAAAGAAAAGAAAATCCTAACTACCAATTTTATTACACCACTTTCGCAGGTGACGCGATTGCACTGAGCGTGTGCAACAAGCCGTTAAACCTCTAGGTTACCCTAGAGGAGGAGTGTTGTCTCCTGAGGGTTTTCAGCGGATTACACCCACAAAATCTATAAAGAAAGAAGACAAATGTTAATGTTTTGAAAACGCATTTTGAACAAGAGACATGTTTACGAACTATTTTTGCAAAAAATATAAGTGATCTAAGGTCATAAGTCCACCTATAATCATTCTTTCTTAAACTTAGTCTCTATGCAAGATCTTGTTTTCAATTAAGGTAAGAATTCAAAATTGGATTGAATATTTTATCTTTCATAAAACCTAGATAATATGCACACCGTGCTCGTGAAGATTTCTGGGATTTCAACTCCAACCATCAAGCCATTTATTTATTTATATATATATATTATTTTTTTTCTTCCCTTAGTCTAGGCTTTCTAGTTTACCCTTGTAGCGAGCCTTTAACCGATGACTCCCAAACCAGACGGTCTTAGGGCACCAGATGAGAAAACATCCCTCGGGTTTAAGGTCTCGAGTAAAAAAGGCCACATAACTAAGGGGGATTATTTATTTCCTTTACCACCGTTAGGCGTGAATAATCATGCTTCTTGAGGCACAATTATCCAGCTTAATAAGTGATGTTTTATTTATATATTATTTTTTCTTTTTTTTTATTTATATGGCATTTTTGGTCTTTGTCTCCATCCCAAGAAATGTGTAAGTGTGAAGTGCATATTATCTAAGGCAAAAAATTCAAGATAAAAATATCTCACCAATTTTTCTTACTTAGCCTATAATTTCAAACAAGATCTATTATTTCAACTAGGTTTAAGATGTCATAATTAAGGCTTTCTTAATTTCTAAGATACATTTAATTTTTTTTTAAAATAGATCAAAACTTTGTCTCTTATTTCAAAAAGTTTTTTTTTTAATTTTTCTAAAAGAAAAGGTAAAATCTAAAAAGAAAGTGGAAAATCTAGAAAAAAAGATAAAATCTAAAAATAAAATGGAAGACCTAAAAAATGAAAATCCTAAAAAAATAAAAATCCTATAAAGAAAATAAAAAGTCCTATGTTAGTACATACCCCCCCATACCTATCTCATGCATTATCCCCAATGTATGCAAGATGAAATGATGCATGAAATAGGTAAAAGGTAAGAAACTACCCCCTCTGTCGCTTTGGACCCGCGGTGGTGCTAGGTCCAGCCGACTGTGATCTCCTCAGTGTCGCCTCAATGTTATCTAACCTAGAGGATTGCTCCTCTACCTTTTTCCTCAGTCTCACTTGCCCTCTAAAAATCTTCTTCATGCCCTTCCAGATGGAGGACATGAAGGCATGTGTATCATGTGGGGGTCCTGCCTCCAAAACTCAGGTTCATCCTCTGCATCAAAACTCTCCTCAGAGGAGGACTCTACCGGAACATCCTCGGGTTGGACAGTAGGTGTCCAGACTGCATGCAAACAACTATTGTACGAACTGGTAGGTCTCTCGGGTGCAACAAATACTCTATCGAATGAATCAAAAATACTGTCTGGTAGGAAAGTCCTACACAGACGTGTAATCAAGATGGGGTGGGAGTATTTTGCCCCTCGTGTGCGTGAAGAGTTGGCTATAAGTGCATGGAAGATGACCTTATTCAAAAACAAACCGAGTGTTGACGAGTCATTAAATCATGTATAATTTGCAACACTGGTCTGTTGAAAGAGGAGGTGTGGTCAAGCCCTAAAATGTTTCGTTGGATCTAACGTCCAACGCAGTGAATATTTCTAAATGTCGTGCTGGCTTTGAGCCCACGATCCTGCTCAGTACAACGAGCCCCCATAATAGTCATATACTCAATCAACGGGAGAGGCTCGCTATGTTGTGTGATGGTTGGGACAGAGGTGATTTCCTCAAGAAGAGGAAGCGTGACAAGTAAGTCTCCTATGGGCATGTGTACAGTAAACTGGTACATGTGTGGATCAATCGATGCTTGGTCAAGATGCGTGTAAAACATTGTCACCAGTTCGGGACAATAAAATGCATCGGTCTCAGTGTTGTCGTACACTAGTGAATACCAATTCCTTGCCCTAATTCTCTCTAAAAATACATGCCCATAACCATTCACATCACATAAAATCCGCCCAAAATCTTTCTCAACAAAATTGAGGGTGCCATGATATGAATCAAGATCAAAAAGCAGTAAAAAGGAGAGATTTGAATTCGAACCACCCCCGGAATTCGTGGGGGGAAGAAATTTGATCTCTGCAGTGGGTACAGAAGAATCTGATGAAGTTGCTGGCACCCGATCTACTAGCTGTGCTTCAGATCAACTGGTGAGGAATTTTTCAGCACGCAGGAATCTCCAACTTTGCCGCGGAATCTCGGCAGAAGCCGCGGGTTTACGGCAGATCAGAGAGATCTGGAGGAAGGGAAAAAGTTTAGTGGCGACGCTTTAGGAGAGAGTTGCAGATCTGAAGATATTTTCGCTGGTGAGGGAGAAAGTGTGTGGAAGAGGGGCTATTTATAGGAGGGAAAGAACTTTAGAATCCCACTTCTATCCCTAGGTTAAAAACGAATTTACCCTAGGGAGTTGGAAGTTTTGAAAATAACTTTGACCCTAGGGACTTGGAATATGAAGAAACCTAGGAATTTAGAAAGATTTTGAATTTGGAAAGTGTGGAAACTCTTTTATGCATAAAAATCCCTCCTCATTTTTTTATTTTTTTTTTTTTTTTATTTTTAATTATTAATTTCTAAAAGAAAGTGTAAAAGAAAGAAAATCTAAAAACTCTAAGTTAGTAAGGAAGGAGAAAAATTACCATAAGGTGGTGGTTCTGGTGGTGGTCTGATTGGTCCACGAAACATGGCCCAATCATTATTACGTTGGGTTTTGAGGAACCCACCAAAAATATCATGAATATGACCCACTAAAAAGAGAAATCCTTGAAAGATTTTATTAAGTACATGACCCCATCTAATTTCCATTTTTTCCAAATAATTTCGGAGTCAAATTTATCAAAACCCTTGTCCCAGAATGATGTATGAAATGACAGAACAGTTGACTTGGACTCTGGAAGAACCGACTCAGGAAGGTGACTGAAATCAAGTAAAGGTTCAGGAGTCAAAGTGAATTCTGGAATTGGGTCAAGTCAAGAAATGGAAACTCAAGTCCACATGTATTGTCCAACAATGGAATGTGACTATCAAAAATTGGTGATTCAAGTTCAGGAGGGATGGGAATCAAAACTGACTCTAAAATGTTGCTCAAATTGGGTAACATAACAGGAGTCAATAATGATTTAGGAATTTGAATTAGATCACAAGGTTGAGAGTCAAAGTCACATTCCATATTGAGTTCAATTCCACAAAAATGAGAACTTGCCAATTTATCAATAGGATCTTCAAAAAGGTATAATTGGTCAAGTTCGACATGATCCTTAAAGATGGGTGATTCAACTTCATTGTGAATTAGGACAGGATCCAATGTCGACTCCGGGAAAAGATTGAAATCAGGTAAAGATACCGGAGTCATTATTGAATCAGAAAGAAGGATCGAATCACTAAGTTGGGGTTCAAGATCATATTCCTCATGGAGTTCAATTCCACAAAAATGTGAACTTGCCAATTTATCAATGGGACTTTCGAAAGTATGGAATTGGCCAAGTTCAGTATGATCTTCAAAGATGGGTGATTCAATTTCACAATGGACAGGCACTGGATCCAATACTGACTCGGGAAATGGAGTGAAATCAGGTGAAGACATCGGAGTCATTATTGAATCAGGAAGGAAAATTGAATCATCAAGTGGAATTTCAGGATCATATTCATACTCAAGTTCGATTTCAGGAAAAGAAAAACTTGCCAAAATGTCAATAGGATCTGAAGGTTGGACAAGTTCAGTTGAGTGTGCTGAAATAGAATCTGGACTTCCAAGACTACATGACTCTTTGGTTTTAACAGAGTGGCTAGTGACATTAGAAATAGGATGAGAATGAAGAGTTTGGATCATCAACTCTATGTCACGATTTCTAGCATTTTGAGCATGAGTCATGTCTTCAAGCATCTTTCCATAATTGATGATTTCATTATTTTGATGAAAAGATGAAGTGTTGTCTTGGAAGTGATATTGAAATTGTGAGTCCATCAGATTTTGGGATTTGTGTTTGGACTCACGCAAGAATTCCTTACTCGTCCCCAAGCAGATGGTTGTTCATTATAATAAGGTGGAACTGAGTAAGACTTTTGAAAATACTGTGGAATTGGAGGGGCAAATGTTTCTTGAAGTTGTTGCTCGACCCTTTGAAGATTGGCTTCTATACTCCTTAGTAACTCAGATTTTTCTTCCATTGGTGGTTCAGAAAAAGGAGTATATGAAGCGGAGTTGGGAAATGAATACTGTGGATACGGTGAACTAGGTGGATATGGTGGACAAGGAGGTTGATAATTAAACTCAGGGGACTGGAATCCCCATTGACTCTGTGACGAGTTGAAATCATTATGGAAATTATAATTATTAGATGGGGGGTATGGGTCATATTGATTCGGATAAGGCCAACCCGGTGTATTTGGTTGGTGCATATTATAAAACACCGGGTTGGAATTATCCGAATAGAATGGAGATTGTGTGAAATATGGATTATTATTAGGATGGAAAGAATTGTTGAATGCCATATCACAAAAAAAAAATCACAAATAAAAAGAAACAAACAAAATAAAAAAAAAGAAAAGAAAAATCAAAACCAAGCCAAACGAATGGTTGACCTAGACCTAGACGACTCCTAACTGATTAGACCGTCCACGGGAGGTTTAGTGTAGACTTTGACCACAAGCTAATCAGCCAGGTAAGGGCAAGGTTGTTGGGAGGTTTTTCGTCAAAGACGTTCCTTAATTAAGTAACCAACAACCTTCGGGCTTTCGGCCCTCAATCCCTTTCCTAGACACTGATTTTACAAGAGTCAATTTCCAACACTTTTTCCCCTTAGGATAATCTCCTAAATGAGTCCGAGATGTCCCTAGGGCCGACGTCTATTCAAATTTTATTAAATTAGGCTTGGGTTAGTGAGTGCTGGGATGGTGGTTTTTGGACTAAGGAAAGGGTAATGAAATCCCCACCTTATCTTATTTATGGGTTATGCCCTTAAAATTGAATTGTGCAAGTGTACAAGAAATATAACTAGGATACACTCAAAGCATGAAAATCAAGCAAGAGATGATTCCTAGTCTACATGCAATGCAAACGTACCTTGCCTCCAGCACTCTTCAACAGTAAAAGTAAAGGAATTGAAAGACACGTGCCTAGAATGCAAGTGTCTAAACAATTTTAACAATTACAAACAATTTTTTACTGTTGATTAAATTAGCAGGTATATGGTGAAAAATACAGGAATTCAAGTATAGCAGAAGCTGTATTTTGCAGAGTTGGAGACTCTGCAGAAATTTTGTGAGTAGTCAACTCAGGATTGCCGCAGATCCACGGCAAAAACCAGGATTCCGCGGCAAAACTGAGGGATCCTGGTCTCTGCTTTCGAGAGCAGAGGCCCAGGTCCACTTATATGTATACTGCAAGCAAAATTTTCCTGTTTCTTCTTCTGTAACCTGCAACAGAGAAGACAATGCGTTTAGTTCTTCACTTTAAAGAAAATCCGTTGCTCTCCCCGGCAACGGCGCCAAAAATTGATTAAGACGAGAAAGGTTTATGTAAATGTATCGATGTATCCTTTCCTATCTCCGCTATAGCATAAGGCTATACCGAGTCGATTCTCAGGGAGAGCTAGCGATAGAAGCGTTACGAATCGTAGTGAAGAAATGTAAACGAAGTGTCTTCTATGCTTAATAGAATAAAACAATCATGGAACAAGAAATGAAAGAATGGATGAATATGTTCATGATGGAAAGTGGAAAAGAAATCAAGATTGGATTTGGTATTAACATTAGAAAGAATGAAAACTTGAAGAATCAAACCATGACTAGCTTACCTTACTACCTTGCCAAAGCTTACCAAACTCCGTGATAGTGAAGGCGTGCCTCATGTTGTCACTCCATCGGCGTAGGTTTCGTCTTGCGTGTTGATCTAATTACTTTCTCATGTAGATGAAGGGTGGTTTAACCCATCGGAGAAGAGAAGACCATCCAACTTGCAAGATGAAATAAAGCAATCACCCATGAGTTAGTGAAGATGGCAAGGCTAGTGGTTAGCTAGTACATGGAGAAAGAATTAGCTACAAGCCATAAGAAAAGTAAAACAAAACATGAATTAAATTGCAAGGATTTAAAGCAAGCAAGTAAGAAAGCAATTAAAGAAAGCAAGTAAACTAGAACCAAGCTCAAGTAGAGGAAGGAGAATGGATGAATCCTTGTTACTTCAAGTTGTCACACCTTGATTACACAAGCTCTCTCTCTTACAATCTCTCTCTTTTACAAAGTATCTAGGGAAGGAGAAGAGGGACTAAAGAACTAAACCTAGAGAAAAATCTATGAAAATTACAACAACTAACAATTTCTCCTCTCTTCTCTGTTCTTGTCTTTGCTCGCAGGTCAGGTGCAGATATTTATAGGCTGAGAGAGAAGCTTCGAGAGCCTAGTTTGTTGGCGCAAAATCCGAGATCCAACAACCCTGGATATGCCGCGTTTTGGCGGCAAGGCGCGGCAAAACAGAATCTGTTCAGCAACAGATTTCTGTTGTAGGTTGGTTGAAAGGTTGTTATCCACGTGGCCTTCTAGAATCTGGAGTTGTTACGCTGATCTCTCTGGATCTTGGATTCAAATTTTGGGCTTATCTTAATCTTGAATTTAATCCTTTAATTATTGCTAATTAAAGTGATTAATGGGCTATCTCTCCATTAGAGTGTGGAACCTGCAAATATATAGAGAAGATGAGTAAAAATCATATATTTATTTGTAATATGCATGGGAATTATGAGGTAAAATATGCAAAATTGAATACCAATCAGATACCAATGAAATGTTCAAAAACAAAACATGCTCTAGATACCAATTAAAAATAATTAAAACATCTAGATACTACTTAAAACATGTTCTAGATACCAATTAAACTTGATATATGCAAAACATAATATGCATATATGAACTCAAATATTTCTCCCCCTTTTTGTCAATCATCAATAAAGGGGTAAAAACTAAAACAATTCAAGAAAATCTTGTCCCCCTTTTTGTCTAAAACAAAAATATCAATAAGGGGTTAAAACAAACATGATACCAATTGAAATGAGTATAAAACAATTCAAGAAATGCCTATATCAAAATGATACCAATTGAAACAAAGGTAAACGATGTATTGAAGCAAATTATATAAAACATTTTTATATGAAAACATATATCAATTGAAAATAAAAATCTTGATACCAATTGATAAGTAAATAAACAACATACCAATTTTAAGTAAACAATCTTGATATGATACAATTGAAATTTTAAACATAACAAATTTTGAATTCCCAAACATAAATCTTGATACCAATTGAAATTATTATTCTTTAAGTATATAAACAAATTTGATTTTGATATCCTATGCCTTAACAATTTTTAATCATAAAGTGTGGGAGTGGAATACAAACTCAATGGTAAAACAAAATACCAATTGAAAAATGAAAATCGAATTTTCTCCCTCTTTATGAAATACAAACTAAACATATGCATAAGCTTGAATAAAGATACCAATTGAAAAGTGAATCAATTGAAACAATGTTGAAGTTCAAGCGTTAGCATAAAATAAATTTTGTGCTCAAGATATAGGGATAAAATAAGCACAAATAAAAACATATATATGTATGAGAAATTAGATACCAATAGAAATTGATACTATTTGAAGTGCAAGCATACATATACAAAAAAATATATGAGTATACAAAAATGTCAAGATTGATACCAATTGAAAGAATTCAATGATACCAATTGAAACAACCAATAAGATCAAATGTATATCTCATATTCCTATCCTCCCAATCATGTTCAAGTTTAAAAAAAGATTTTCAATATAAAACATACATGAGCATGGTCTCCCATCAACCACCCTTGGAAGGTAAGGGTTTTCAAAAAAATAGGTTTGAAAATAAAGTGTGTTTGAAAATCTCTACCATAGTGAAGAATACGAACTAGTTAAAGGAAAAATTTTTTAAACTAGTACGAAATCCTTCAAGTAAGGAATAAAACAAAATTATTTTTCATGAAACACATGTAAATCACATGATCACTAAACACTCAAAGTCCATAAAGCCCATATCATAGTCTCATGAAAACAAATCATGAGTAAACTAATAAAGTGAGTGTACAAGTATAATGTGACACATATCAACATGAAAATATTCAATTAAGCTTATATGAAATTCCTTGAAAACATGAAAAACTAGATTTTCATTACCAATTGAAATTACTTAAAAACATGAAAATCATCAAAATGATTTAAACTTCAAGGCATATGTATGTTTTGACAACACAAAAAGTATGTTGGCCCAAAGGCCTTCCACCCTAGTTTTGATGATGATTAACTCATGTAGTTATGTTTACTAATATTCTGTGTTTTTAGTCTCAGATCTTATAACAAGATGTTAGTTTGGTGATAGCTTCAACAAGAGGTGTTTGGAAGCTTCACTAGTGATTCCAGGGCTCAAGCTTCAAGATCACACATTGCCTAGCCCATGGATGGAGTTTTGGATCGGGTCTACTTGAAGATGGAGATCGTCAAGAAGACTTAGGTATCCATAGTTTAGATAGTGTGTTTAGATCCATTTGTAAAGCTTAGTATAGCTGATATGCTCAAGTGTACAAACACACACGTTTTATGTTTGATTTTTGGTTTTCATGAATAGTTGATCAAAACAAGTTTAATTGATATATGTATAGTTGTTTCATTCTATACATGCATGTTTAACTTTTAAACAAACTTATTTTGACTTTCCTATTCATGTATTGAAAAATCTAAGTTTGATAAAAATACATGTTTTGGTTTTTGGTAAAAATGTTAAAACACAAAAAAGTTCATATTGATTGATATTTGAGCTAAACTTTTTATCACATGTTTATATATCAATGCAAAATGATAAAACTATTTTTGGGTATTTTTATAAGAGATAAAAGAATTTTTAGAAATATTTTAACTTATGTTTTTCTGCCCAAAACAGTGGCTGACAGGCCAGGTCGGCCGACCGCACGGGTCGACCGCACCAGAGGCCGGTCCACCCTTGCGGTCGACCGACGTGCACAAGTTTGTGCACGTTTGGCAGCCACAGGGACGGTCGGCCGGGCGGTCGACCGGACCAGAGAGCTCTGCTCTCTGTTTCTGCCGGTCGGCCGGACGGTCGACCGAGATGGCCCAACGGTCATATTTCTGACCGTCGGCCGGCCGGCCGACCGGCCGACCGCTAGCCTGTCAGGCTACCAGATCAGCCTAAAGACTAGTTTCTGTTTTGGCCTATATAAACCCCAATTCTTTGGGATTTTGGCCAAGGTTTTTAGAAGATAAAAAATTACAGTTTCCCCAAAGTTTAAAACAAGTTTTCAAAAGTATTTTTGGGCTTTAAACTTCCAATCTTATTTGTTTTTAGGTTTTTGAAAAAAATCAAAGAAAAGAGTATTTGGGAGATTTGTATTGGCTTTCATTTTCTATCTTTTACAAGAGTTTTCCTAAGTTTCTTTCTTTGAGTTTTTGTTTTCCAAACACCTAGTTTTTCACACTTGAGCTTATCTTCTATCCTAATCTATTTAGGATCTTTATTTGTGGAAAAAGGAAAGAGGTTTGTGGTTGAGACATACCACTTGTTGTAAACCCTTGATTTCTTGTGTTGCTCCCTCTTTGGTAGAGGTTGAGGTTGTTGTATTGGGTTGGTGTTTGCTCCCTCTTTGGTAGAGATTGAGGCTTGTGGTTTGCTCCCTCTAGTGAGAGGTGGAGTTTGGTTTGTAAACCCTCTTCGGTAGAGGTGTTGGTTGTTGTTGTGGCTACGGGCCTACCCCTCGGTTGTGAGGTGGTGTTTGAGAGAGGAGTTCGGTACTCCTATTGTTGTAACAAATCTTCCTCGGTGGAGGTTCCCTCGGTGGGAGATAGTGGATTGGAAATCCTTCACGGTGGTGAAGGCAGGGATGTAGAGCTAGGGGTTCGAACCTCGAAACATATCTTTGTGTTTGCGTTTGATCCATTGTCTCCTTACTCTCTCTCTCCTCTCTCTCTCTCTCTCTCTCTCTCTCTCTCTCTCTCTTTATTTTGTGCAAAGCATCATTCATTCATATCATATATTGCTTGTGTTGTCTTGCATCTTTTATATTGTTCATCCTTATACGCTTGGCTTGCTTGTGTGTGTGCCTCACTTATACTTAACCACAAGAGCTTCATATAGCACCTCAACCCATATTTAGGGGAATCAAGAGGAGTTAGTCCAGAGCCCTTCACGGGGAATTCGGCTACACTTATTGGTTGTATTAAGTGTATTGCAATAATTATTTTAAGCTTCCGCATTTAGCGCACTTAGTTTCTAGATTAGCACTTACACCTATTCACCCCCCCTCTAGGTGTTTTACAAAGTATACATACATATCCCTAAACACAATTTGAGTTCATAATAAAGATTTGCATAAAAAGCAAATGACTCAAGGGGTATACATGTGTTGGCCCAAGGTTACAATCACCCATGATTAGTGTATTTTGATGATTACAAAACATATTATTTATTTGTACTAATAACATTTGTTGTTTAAGTGTGTTTCAGATTTCTATTCATTCTAGAAGTCTTCTCTCACAAATACAAGGATTTGGACTCAAGTCAACTCCAATTGGGCTCAAGGAATAAGTGTTGAAGATTATATGAAGAAGCCTATTGAAGATCTTGAAGTCCTTAGAAACATTGTAAGAAATAGAATGTTAAAGTTTGAGTATATGAAATTTGGCTCTAGGATTTGCACACACACTTGTTTCATATATTTCCTATGTTTTGAAAATGGTTATTTCTAAGTTTTATGCCTTAGTTTATATATACATGTACCAAAAGCTTTATATCTTGAAAATCTTGTATAAAACATGTGTATAAACTATTTTCTGCATAATACTTAGCTATATGTATTTTAAAATATTTCTCAAAATTTTTCTAACTCAAAACCAGCCCAGTTTTCTGTTTCAGGCAACTCCGGCCGACCGGCCCGGTCGACCGGCGATGTGTCTGGACATGCACTGTTTGTGCATGTCTGTCGGTCGACCGGACGGTCGACCGACGGAGAGCAAATTGCTCACAGGTTTTTTTCGGTCGACCGGACCAGTCGACCGGAAGAAGGAAACTGTGTTTCCTCTTTTGGGACGGTCGACCGGACCGGTCGACCGAGAGCCAACGGCTCTTTGCAGCTGGCCTTGCGGTCGACCGGACCGGTCGACCGCCAAGCCTGCTATAGCCTAACGGCTCTTTCCTCTTTGGGCTATTCTGAAAAACTGTTTTGTTTTCAGCTTTAACAGATTTTTGGAGAGTTGTTGGGGAGCTTTTGCAGGTCAAATTAGGTGTAAAGAAATTGTTTTTAACCTATTTTCTAACCCTATAAATAGAGGAGAAGTCTCTCTTGCATATTACCAAGAAAAATCCTCAAGTTTGTGTTATTTTCAAAAGAGAAAAGAAAAGAGTTTAAAACTTTCATTCCAATTCTTTTTGAGCTTGTTTTTCAGTTGTGTTTGATTACTAATATCACTCTACAACTGAAGTTTTTCTCACCACACTTCATAGAGCCAAAAATCCAATACTCATTCTATAGTGAAGTTGTAATTGAAGTGAGAGTGTTTGTAAAAGAGTTTGAGAAATAGTCTAGTGATCTTGTTGTGATCACTTTGTTCTTGTAATCCTTTCCTTGTGGAGCAACCTCTTCGGTAGAGGTCCTTTGTACTCGGTGCTTGGTCTTCGGTAGACCAAATTGTAAAGGCGTCCTCGGTGGATAGTGGAAACCCTTCACGGAGGTGAAGGCGGGGAGTAGAGCGGTGGCTCGAACCTCGAAACAAATCACTTTGTTTGCGATTGCCTTTGCGTCTAATTCTTGCTTTACTTTTCAATAGCTCCTTATTGCTTTCTATTGCATACTTGTGATATTGTTTAAATCTCTTGTGCTACTATTTGCTTGCTTGTAATTCTTGCCATATATCATTGTGTTTGCATCATTCTTCATATCATCCATTTCATACTTGTGTGTGCCAATGCCGTACTCATCCAACAAGAGCTTCACATAGCGCCTCAACCCATATCAAGGGGAATCAAGAGGAGTTTAGTCCAGAGCCTCGCAAGAGGAATTCGGCTACACTTGTTGAATTGTACTAAGTTGAGCCTCACTTGTTTTAGGTTCCGCATTTAGAGAGTTAAAATTTTTAAGATTAGCAATCACACCTATTCACCCCCCTCTAGGTGTTTTTCAACATGTATATCTTAAAGTTTGGCAAAATAAACATATACATGAAATGAAAACACATGATCATAAAAAAAAATCCAAAATGGGAATACAAGTTAGAATGCATGAATCATCAAAACTAGACTATACTAGCACATCTAATGGGTACAAATAGGCATTCAAGCTCAAACATAAAAAGAGTTACTTGTGGCCCATTTTATGTACAAGTATAAATCCTAGTTTTCATGAAAACTAACATCTAAACATATATTCAAATCATGAAGCATAAAACTACACATAAATCAACATGATAGACATAAAAATGATCATGAAGTAAATTCACATGCTATTAGAATCATGAATACATATAGCTAAACGAATGGTGAGAACACAACAAATGGGTCCATCTAAACATGGGTGATCTCAAAAGCTATACATATATGTCAAAGGTCTAATAAACATGGCATTCAACATACTAAACAAGACATGAGTCATCAAAACAAATCATCATAAATATTTATATGATCATTATGTATATGCATGTACATTAGATCTAGTGCATACATATTAGTTTAAACAAGGTGAGAACACAAAGATAGGTCCATGGGTGTCTCAAGTAACTAAACATGTATATCACTAAACTAAAGCACATGGCATAAGCATAATGAATAATAAAACATGACATGCTATAAATAGATGAACATGAAAAGCATGTAAATGTAAACGGGAGTTAGAGATCGATACCAAAACCGATGAAGGCACCTCTCTAGTTCTCCAAACCAATGGTGGTCCTTCTCCACCAAACTCCCCTTGAAAGTGATGCATCCAAATTTATTTTCTCTTAAGCACGGAACGCATCCACTCTAAGGCACCGCTACTCTCACGTGATGCGAGAGCCCACACCTACATCAAAAATTTTAGGGGTGGTCTTTGGTACCCATTTTCTTTTGGGTCCATAGGGGTTAGTATCTTTCCTAACCCAAACAAGATTATTTGCTAAATTTTCAATATGTAAACGATCATAGCAAAATCTAGCAAGGTGGCCTTTTTGACCACAATGTGTACATGTGTACACATGGGCATACATAGTGTGAAGTTTGTGATCGTGATGAGCATGTGTATGCCATGAAGGGTGTGCATGCAAAGATGGAACTTGTTTCTTACGAACCAAGGTTTCCAAGTGTGTATGATTCAAAGCACATTGGCTCAAAGTGGAGCCCAAACAATCAACACTTTTCTTCAAAATATTTATATCATTTTCAATAGTTAAAGATAAAGTGGAGCATGCAAAAGGTGTGCTAGATGAAGAAGCTATACTAGCATGGCACACATGAGAATCAATATCAATTTTCAAAGATTCATTTTTCTTTAAAACTAAATCCAATTCTTTTATAATAAAATCAATTTCACTTTTCAAAACAAGGTTATCTTTTAAAACAAAATCTAACTTAGAAGATAAAACCTCATTGTTTTTCACAACATCATCACAATCATTTTTGCTTTTTAAAACATCAATCTCTTTTAGGGCAAGGTCTAGTTGAGATCTTAGTGAGTCACGTTCACTAGTAATCTCTTCCTTCTCTTGCAAAACCGATTCAAAACTTGAACATAAATCCTTCATTTCTTCTTTAGTTCAAGATTATTCTTTTTCAACAAATCATGTTTTTTCCAAAAAAAATTCAAGCTTTTGAGCAAGTTCCATATTCAATGTTTGAACTTCAAAACAACCATGGCAATAGGAACTAGAGCTATTATCTAGTTGAGAATCCGATTGTACCTCAAGGGAGTCTTTACCGTGGACCATGAGGCAATGCTCGTCGGACTTGTCTCTCCTAGATCTCCTCAACTTGTTGATAATCATTGATAGCTCGGGAGAAGTCAATATGCTCCAAACTGTAAAAGCCGAATCATAACGATCAAACACCGGTAAAAGATCTTCATTAAGAGATGCTCTAAGTGTTTTAAGTGCTAATGCATTTGCCTTTTTATGCTTGCTATGATTTGGGTAGGATTCTTGAGTGGTGGCTTGATAAACTAGATGTCCTAGGCTTTTTAAGTGACTACTCATATTGGCCTTCCAAACATCAAGTCTAAAAAAGTCAAACATAGGAGGGCTATCCATGAGTGCAACTATATGTGCGCAAAATGAAAATGCAAATGAAGATTAGCAAACCAAGATCTCACTCCTAGGTGGTTAAACCTAAATATCAGGAGCGGAGGCTCTGATACCAATTGAAATCACCTAGAGGGGGGGTGAATAGGTGATAATGCTAATCTAATGAACTTAATGCGGAATTTAAAAACTAATTGCAATTAACAAGAGATGTACACTCAAACAAGCCAAACAAATAATTATGAATGAACAATATGAATTGATGCAAGGCACAAAGTAAAAAGAGAGAGAGAGAGAGAGAGAGAGAGAGAGAGATAGAGTAAAAGTCAAGGGATCAAGCGCAAATAACAAGATATGTTTCAAGGTTCGAGCACCTAGCTCTACATCCCCGCCTTCACACAGAAGGATTTTAAGTCCACTAGCTTGTCCACAAAGGACTCCCACAAAGGGAACCTCCACCGAGGATTTAGGGCAATAACAATTACAAGGAGTACCCAACTCCTCTCCTTACAAACACAACCTCCTCCTTGAGGCACAACTCCAAGCCAACAAACAATCACCTCACAACTTGAGGGATTAGCACAAAGCTTACACAAGGATCACCTCACCACTTGAGGGATACAACCCAAATGCACAACCTCCTCAACACAATGAGGGAAAGGCACAAAGCCAAGCAAATGAAGGGTTTTCAACTTGGTGGTCTAAATAACAACCACAAATAATTTCTTTCCCACACAAAGATCCTATAGAATGAGATAGTAGATGTAGCTCAAGTGTGGAGAAGACCAATAGAATGAAAATCAAAATCACAAAGAAAATCTTTGGGAAAAACTGAAACCAAGATATAGAAGTTGAATCAAAACTCTTTTTCCCAAAAACCCTTTTCTTTGATTTTTCAAACCCTAGCAAAAACACCAAATAGATTGTTCAATTTAAATCCAAAACTTCTTTTGATTGCTGTGAAAACACCAGAGAGTAAGGAAAATTCGCACAAAAATTCTTAGAGAAAACTCTTTTCAATAGGGTATTTATAGCCCCCAGAAAAATATAGCCGTTGGCAGCAGAAACTGCCAGAAATGACCTACCGGTCGACCGCTCGGTCGACCGTCCAACGGTCACATTTTGACCGTTGGTAACTGACGGTCGACCGCCCGGTCGACCGAAAAGAACAGAGAGCACTGCTCTCTGGTCCGGTCGGCAAGCCGGCCGACCGTCCCACTGTGCTGCCAGACGTGCACAGCTCTGTGCACGTCGGTCGGCCGCTGGGTCGACCGGCCATTGGTTCGGCCGACCGCACGATCGACCGACCTGGCCTGTCAGCCAGTGTCCTAGGTCAGAAAAACAGGATAGAAAATATTTTAATAAATTTATAAAGACTTGTAAAAATACAGAAAAATAGTTTTATCATTTTATATTGAAATATAAACTTGTGATAAAAATTTCATCACAAATAACAAACATCTTGAAACATATTTGTGTGTTATCATTTTTACCAAAATCCAAAACTTGTATTTTCTAAAACTTGAATTTTTGAATAGAAAATACATTTTGTCCAAAACTCATCCAAATACAAAAACATGATATTAAACAACATTTAGGCATGATGTATATGGATATAATCCTATATACATGAAACATATATATACCCATGTTTTTGTCATTAATTCCAAAATATGTTTTGTCAAAAATACCAAAACATAAAGCACATGAAATAGACTATCAAACTAAGTTTGTCTAATAAGTTGAAGCATGCATGTATATAGAACAAATCTAATATACATTAAACCATGTAAACTTGTTTTGATCAATTTATTCATGAAAACCAAGATCGGTTAAACCTAAAACCGAAAACCAATATTTAAAACATGAAACGTGTGTGTTGTGAACTTGAGCATATCATACTATTCTAATCTTTATAATTTGGATCTAAACACAAAACTAAACTAGGTACCGAAGTCTTCTTGTAGAGCGCAATCTCCAAGCCGACTCGATCCAAAACTCTTTGATCCACCGAGCAAGTGCTATATATGATCTTTGACGCTCGGGCTCTTGAATCAACATGTGAAAGCTTCCAAATCATCTTGTTGAAGCTAATCACCAGTTAATAACTTGATTAATGATCTGAAACTAAATAACACAAGATTATTAGTACACATAACTACATGAGTTAATCATCATCAAAACTAGAGTGGAAGGCCTTTGGGCCAACATAATGCACATATGGAGAAACTACTTGAGGTATTCAATCAGGTTAGGGTCAATATACCACTTCTTGATGCAATCCAACAGGTCCCTAGTTATGCCAAATTCCTTAAGGACATGTGCACCTAGAAAAGAAAGACAAATGTGCCTAAGAAGGTTTTTCTAGCCACTAACATTAGTGAGCTATTGTCCAACCAGATCCCAGTCAAGTACAAGGACCCTAGTTGCCCCACCATTTCTTGCACAATAGGCCGAGCTGAAATCAATCGAGCACTCCTCGATTTAGGAGCTAGCATTAATTTGCTTCTTTCTCCGTATATCAACAACTTAGATTAGGAGAACTCAACCTAACCCAAGTTACAATCCAGTTAGCTGATCACTCAATCAAGGTTCCTAAGGGAGAGATCAATGATGTCCTCATACGAGTGGGAGAATTCATTTACCCAGTCGATTTCATTATTTTAGAGACACAACCTGTGTCTAATCCTAGGTCCCAAACTCCCGTCATCTTAGGACGCCCGTTCCTAGCAACCGCTAATGCAATCATAAATTATAGAAACGGATCAATGAGATTGACTTTTGGGGATATGACCAAGGAAGTCAATATTTTCAACTTAGGTAAGCATCCCTACGACATGACCGACCACCCTTTGAGGTTAACTTCATTGAAAACATGACGAGTGAGCACAATGAGGAGATCACACTAGAGTCAGAGGAAGAGGAAGAGTTAAAATCAAGTGATCTCAACCTTGATGAGATTGAATGGGCAGCAAATCCAAGTTCTATAGAGATGGAAGAGTCAAGCTTAACACCTCCACCCATCGAGCCACCTCCTTCATTGGAGTTAAAGGCCTTGCCTAAACATCTTAAGTACGCCTACCTAGGTGAACAAGAGACGTTACCAGTCATAGTTGCCTCCAATTTGACTAATAGGCAAGAGGAAGACCTATTGGCAACCCTTAGGAGACATAGGGAAGCCATTGGTTGGACTATGGCAGATATTAAGGGACTGAGCCCTACGATAGTCCAGCATCGAATTCATTTAGAGGAAGGAGTTAAACCGAAGAGGGATCCACAGCGTAGGCTAAACCCACTCATGCAAGAGACTGTACAAGCTGAAATAGTGAAACTGTTAGATAATAGGATCATTTATCCCATTTTCGATAGCGAATGGGTTAGCCCAATGCATGTAGTCCCTAAGAAGTCCAGCTTTACTATGGTAGAATACGACAAGCACGAGTTAGTGCAAACACGATTGCCTACTAAGGTTCGAGTATGCATAGATTATCGCAAGTTGAACGCCGCCGCTAGGAAAGATCATTTTCCTCTCCCATTTATTGACCAAATGCTGGAACGATTAGCCGGTCATGAGTATTACTGTTTCTTGGACGGTTATTCAGGGTATAACCAAATCCCAATTGCCCAGGGGGACCAAGAAAAGACAACGTTCACGTGCCCATTTGTGACATTTGCCTATCGTCGAATGCCTTTCGGCCTATGTAATGCCCCCGCCACATTCCAACGTTGTATGTTAAGCCTTTTTTCTGATATGGTCGAGCACTTCTTAGAGATTTTCATGGACGACTTCTTCGTTTATGGAAATTCATTTGACCAATGTCTCCATCACTTGGAGCTAGTGCTGAATAGATGCACCGAAAAGAACTTGACCCTCAATTGGGAAAAGTGCCACTTCATGGTGCAGCATAGGATTGTCCTAGGTCATGAGATATCTAGGGAAGGGATCAAAGTAGACAAGGCTAAGGTGGAGATCATAGCCAAACTTTCAATTCCACGATGCGTGAAGGACATTCGGTCTTTCTTAGGACACGCTGGGTTTTATCGTAGGTTCATTAAGGATTTTAGCAACATTGCTAGACCCCTTACAAACCTTCTAGCTAAAGACGTGCCCTTCATCTTTGACGATAGGTGTAATAGTGCGTGGGAGAAGTTGAAAGTGAAACTTATCTCTGCACCTATCATCTCATCTCTGGACTGGTCCAACCTTTTGAGATCATGTGCGATGCCTCAGATTTTGCGATAGGCGCTGTCTTAGGTCAGCATAAAGATAACAAGTAGCACGTGATCTATTATTCGAGTAGGACACTCAATGACGCCCAAATGAACTATACTACTACCGAGAAGGAATTCTTGGCAGTAGTGTTCGCTTTGGAAAAATTCCGCCCATACCTACTTGGGACCAAAACCACGATTTTCACCGACCATTTTGCACTTCGATACCTAATGCTAAAAAAAGATGCGAAGGCCCGACTCATTCGTTGGATCCTTCTCCTTCAAGAATTTGATCTCGAAATTCGAGATAAAAAAGGTGTTGAAAATGTTGTCGCAGACCATCTCCCTCGTGTGCCAAACGCACCTTCCGATGAACTGCCCATCAATGACAATTTTCCCGATGAACAACTTCTAGCCATCTCTAAGGAACCATGGTTTGCCAACATAGTAAATTACTTAGTCACAAACCAAACACCACCTAATTGGTCAAAACAGGATAGATACCGGTTCTTGTCTCAAGTCCGGTATTACATATGGGAATATCCATACCTTTTCAAATATTGTAGCGACCAAATTATTAGGAGATGTGTCCCCGATGAGGAAACTAGAAGCGTTCTAGCCTTTTGTCATGAATTTGCTTGCGGTGGACATTTTGGTCCCCGCAAAACTGCCGAAAAGATCTTACAAAGTGGCTTTTATTGGCCAACTTTGTTTAAAGACGCATTCGAATTTTGCAAAACGTGCACAAGATGTCAAATGTTAGGAAGAATTTCCAAACGAAATATGATGCCTCTAAATCTAATTCTAGAAGTAGAACTTTTCGATGTCTGGGGCATTGATTTTATGGGACCCTTCCCTAACTCGTTTGGGCACCAATATATCTTGTTGGCCGTAGATTACGTATCGAAATGGGTTGAAGCCGTCCCTTGCAAGACAAATGACAACAAAGTTGTTGTCAAATTCTTGAAAGAAAACATCTTCTCGCGCTTTGGAACCCCTCGTGCCATAATTAGTGACAATGGTACACATTTTTGCAATAGAACTTTTGAAGCTCTTATGCGAAAATATGTCATAACTCACAAGTTATCTACGCCCTACCATCCTCAAACCAGTGGACATGTAGAAGTTTCCAATAGGCAAGTCAAGCTTATCTTGGAGAAAACTGTGAATCAGAATAGGAAGGACTGGTCCATCAAATTGGTGGATACCCTATGGGCATATAGGACTGCCTTTAAGACGATTCTAGGAATGTCTCCCTACAGACTAGTCTTTGGAAAGGCTTGCCACCTTCCTGTTGAGTTAGAGCACTGGGCCTTATGGGCAATTAAGCAGCTGAATTTCGATCTAGATAAGGTCGCTGAGCTTCGAAAATTGCAAATTTCTGAACTAGAGGAATTGAGGAACAAAGTATATGACAATGCGAAAATTGCGAAGGATAGGGTTAAGGTTTTTCATGATAAGTTCATCACGAGAAAAACTTTTGTCCAAGGACAAAAAGTGTTACTCTATAACTCTAAACTTCATCTCTTTCCCGACGAGTTAAAATCAAGATGGACATGGCCCTTCATTGTTAAGACTGTGTTTCCACACGGAGCCATAAAGATCTACGACCCAAAAAATGGCAGCACATTCAAGGTAAATGGTCAACGTCTTAAAATCTTTTTGGAATCAGTTCCGGAAGTAAAAGCAGTCATGGGTCTTTTTGACCCAATGTATCGGTAACTCTATCTCTCTCTGCCAATTCATGCATCCATGCATTTCATTCATACATTGGGGACAATGCATGAGACAGGTGTGGGGGAAGGGTATGTAAAGTAAAAAAAAATTAAAAATTAAAAAAAATTACATATATATATATAAATTTCTTTTTCTCTTTATTTGTTCCAATTTTAAAAAAATATTTTATAAAAAGGACAATATTTTGACTTATCTTTTGAAAGAAATCTAAGTTAGTCTTAAGAATTAGGAAAATCATGATTAGGATTTCTAAAAACTTGGTCAAAATAAATAAATTGTTGAATTTTTAGGTATAGGAGGAGAAATTGAATAAGTAATTAGTCTTGATTTTTACCTTAATGAAATGTGCATACCTAATGCATATCTAAGATTCTAAGACAAAGACTCGTGTGCCTCGTAAAAAATAAATAAATAAAAAAAAGGGTTCACTAATTAAGCTGGATACATGTGCCTCAAGAAGCATAAGTATTCACGCCTAAAGGTGATTTTACAAAATAAAGTCCTTGGTTTTGTGGCCTAGTTCACTTGAATTTGAGTCCGTGGGGTGTTTTCTCACCTGGTACCCTAAAACCAACCAGTTTGGGAGTCACCAACTTTTAGTTCGCTACATGGGTGGATTAGAAAGCTTAAGAAAAATAAAAAAATATTAGATATGTATTAACACATTTAATAATCAATTAGTTAGGTATGAGGGCCTCAAGAAGCCTTGATACTTACACGAAAGAAAATTAGATGAGTTACACATATTTAAAAAAATAAAAAATAATCATAATAATAATAAAGAGGCGTGAGAGTCCAAGTTAAGGAATTCCTAGATTCACAAGGATGCATATGACTTTTGGTAACGAAAAAGACTATACAAAAATTCAATTTTGATCCTTACCTAAAATGGATAACAATTTACTTTTTAAAGACTAAGTTTAAGAATGAATAAAAATGATAATCTTAAAACTTATAGACTACTTAGTCTCTTCAAATATATTTCAAATATTTTCCATTTTGTGGATTTTGTGGATGTAATCCGCTGAAAATCCTCACGAGACAACACTCGTCCTCTAG
The DNA here is from genome assembly GCA_038442645.1 of Agave tequilana. Lineage (NCBI taxonomy): Eukaryota > Viridiplantae > Streptophyta > Magnoliopsida > Asparagales > Asparagaceae > Agave > Agave tequilana. The sequence continues at coordinate 27,267 of JAVJIF010025564.1, read as the reverse complement.
GGTAACCTAGGGGTTTAACGGCTTGTTGCACGTGCTAAGTGCAATCGTGATTCCTACAAAAGTGAGTTAGCTAGATTAGTTTTTCTTTTTCCTTTTGATTTTTACTCGAGGACGAGCAAAAAGATAAGTGTGGGGGTATGATAGGTAGTAAAAAATGCATAATTGTCATTACATTTACCATCACATTTTCATATTTATTCCTACAATTATACACTATTACTAATATTTTATTATTTAATGTGTGCAGGCCTTGAGTATGTGTGCAGGCCTTGAGTATTTATTTACATAAAGAATAAAAGCCTAAATGAAGCCCAAAAGCCCATGTCCAAGCCCAAGAGCAAAAGTGCAATTACCAAATGTCAAAGTTGCAATTATCAAAGTGCAAAAGTTGCAAATATTAAAAAGAGGGAAGGTATAGACTTCTATTCAACCCTAAATGCTTGCAGGATGAGGATAAATATAAGAGAAGGAGAGTGCAAAGATAAAATTCGTTTTGGAAGAGATTTGAAATTAGGGTAACTTGATTCCCAAGTTATCCCGAAATTTCAAATTAAAGAGTTGAGATGCCAGATCCAGACGGATATACCCAGATGGACGGACCAGAGGAGGCCACGCGCGAAAGCGCGTGGCCAGGGACCAGGCTGTAGCCGCGGAAACGCGGCCAAAGCCGCGTTTCCGCAGTTTGATGGATAAGAGGGGACACCTATTTTCGCACGAGAGTTTTATCGGGACTCTACATCTTCCAGCGCCTATAAATACCCCTGCAGAGCAACCGAGAGGGGGGCATCCAGAGACTGGGAAATTAGGGTTTCTTTAGTTTTCTCTTTAAATTTCTGTAATTGTAATTTCGCTTTGAGCATATTGTGGAGAAGAAGGAGCATTGTATTTGGAAGATATTTTCGAATAAAGGTTACCTTTTTGCCATCTCAATTCTTGTCTTTTAATTTCATTTTATTCTGTGATCTTTTTAATTGTTTTGATTCTTCTCTCTTTTGCAACCCTTCTTATTAAACAAAATAAAAAAAAATTGAAAATATAAAAAAAAAGAAGATGATGAACTAATTCTTAATTGTGGTTTGCTGATTTCTTAAACAACCCTAGAGCAGTTTAGGAATTGAATGGATTGATAGTAATTTTTAGAAACCCTAGGTTTAAGACAGATTGCTTGAAAATTAAATTGATGACTAGTTTTCTAATCTAAGTTACACCTCTAAATAATTCTTCACAACTTCATGCTTAAGCACTTTGACAGCGTAACATTAAGGTAAAGCTTTTCTTATGCTGTACTTAGAAGTTAGGATGAACACTTGTTGGATTTCTAAGAGTGCGAACTAGTAAGATTCTAAGATCTTTTTCTCTTGCTTGCATCTTCTCTAATAAACCTAGGATAATTTCATATATTTCAAGATGATATTCAATATCCTTAACTTGCACTATGGGTTGTGGTAGAAGATCAGTAAAACCGCATCTCTCTAATCATATATTTCAAATCTAATCTCTCTTTTGTCTTATTTTAAGGATACAGAGAAATCGTCCGAAAAGCTTGCATCGCATCCTTCCCTGTGGATCGACCCGCTTTGGCCCTTGCTGCAGCGGATAGCATTGAGACTGAGAATTCTAACTCTTAATCTTTTTCTTTGCAATCTCAGTTTTTCAATCCATATGACATGGTTTTTGATGAAATTAATCGCATTGCTAGTTTTAACTTCGGTGAGCGGCACAACTTCTGCCCACTTGGAGAAGTAATTAGTTATCCTAAGGATGAACCGATGACCTTTCGTCGATGGAGGACTGATGGGTCCTATAACATTAATTCCCCAAGTTTTGAACGACCATGAAGCTACTATGGGATAGAATAGCTCTGGTGGCTAATGTAAGAAACCCGCATGGATTTGACAAGCTTTGCAACACCTCGCATATTATGCTGCATTGGTAATCATCATCAACAAATAATAGTCGAGTCTATGCAGTCATTCCTTATGTGTTGAACGTGGCTGATGTGCACCATATATGCCATCATAAGTTTCTTTAAGTACTTTCCATGCTTCTGTGCTAGATAAATAATGGAGAAGCACACCATAGTATGAATGATTGTAAAGCGTACTCACCATTAGATCGTAGTAAAAGCGAAGGGACCTTCGTCGCATAGAAGCTACCTCCTTAGGATCATTGGGCAATATGTCATGCAAGGCATAGTTGATGATGGAGAATCACCAGTTTTTAAGTTCAAAATTAGTTGAGATTGTATAAACTTCGCTAACCTCTAAGCCATACTTTGAGCAAAAGAGATGGCAGGTAGCCACCATAAGATGATAATTGGTATCGGCCTGCAAAGCCAGTGTAGTTGCAAGAGCAGTTAGAGCGTCTGCCTTTGTGTTCTGAAGATGAGATACATGGCTAATATAGAAATCATCAAATGTGTAAACTAGTTGAATGGCTACATGGTGGAACGATATCAAATCTTCATAACGAACCTCATACTCTCCCTTGATTTGATTAACAATCAACTTGGAATCACCGTAGGCTTCAAGATATTGTATCCCCATTTGTTGAGTGAGGTGGAGGCCAATGACAGGGCATTTTACTTGGTCACATTATTGGAATAGGGTTCCATTATTGAGAAGACATGAGGGAGGACATGGTTCTACGATGAGATAAACACTACCCCCACTCCAGCAACAATCCTTTAAGGCCACCTTGATGCTCCATCAAAGCGCATTTGCCAAAGTTCATCTTTTGAGGTCATGTTGGTTTCGATGACCTCATCCAGAATGTCTTCGTGCAGTTTTGAAATTTCTGAAACCGAATGAGCTGTCAGAAAATCTATGAGCGCTTGGCCCTTTATTGTCTTTTGAGGCACAAAAGTCATGTCATATTGAGACAGTAGAATGGCCCAATTAGTCAATCTAGAGTTCAAAGATCCTGGCTTTGTTATGAGAATCTGCAGAGGATTATCTCTTGAAATGACATGTATGATTTTGGCCTAGCAAATATTGTCGTGTCTTCTGGACAGCGAAGACGAGGGCATGACATTTTTTCAGGATGTAGCAGTTTTAGGCCCCAATGAGGGTCCTGCTCAAATAGTAAATGACTTGCTCGAAATCATAATCATTCTTTTAAGTAAGCAGAGTGCCTAAAGAATGGTCCATAGCTCTTACATAAAGTAAGAATGGTTTTCTCAAAATGGGAGCTACCAGAACTGGAGGCTTGGTAAGGTATTCTTTTATATCGTCGAAAGCCTTCTAGCAGGCATCATCCCAGATGAAGGAGACACCTTTCTTCATTAACTGCTTGAACGGTTGAAAGCAACCCGAGAGATTTGCGATGAATCTTCGGATATAAGCAAGCCTACCTTGTAGTCCTCTAAGCTCTTTAGGGTTTCTCGAAGGCTGCATACTCTGGATAGCCATGACCATGTCGGGGTCGAGATGAATTCCCTTGGATGTGATAATAAATCCAAGGAATTTGCCACTTGACATTCCTAAGAAAAACTTCATTGGGTTGATCTTCAACTAATAAGCAAGATGTCGATCACCATTCTTAGGTCATGGAGGTGGTCATCTTTGTTGCGACTCTTGATTGCGATGTCATCAACATAGCATTCCACCGTTTTTCGTAGATGGTCACGGAAGATTGTGCTCATAGCACGTTGGTAGGTCACACCACTTCAAGCCGAACGGCATTACTGTATAACAATATGCTCTCAATGGTGTTCAGAATGATGTATTCTTCTCATCATTCGGGTACATTTTGATTTGGTTGTACCCTGAGAAGCCATCCATAAAGGAAATCTTTTCAAAGCCACATGTGTTATCAATCATGACGTCTGTAATGGGCGATGGAAATTCGTTCTTAGAACAGGCGGCATTAAGATCTCGAAAGTCAATGCACACTCTGATCTTCCCATTTTTCTTAAGAAATGGTACGATGTTAGCAACCCAATCTGGGTGTTGTTTCTCTCGAATGAAGCCACATTCGATAAGCTTGTGAACTTTAGTTTTGATTGCCTCCATTATGTCAGACTAAACTTTCGTTTTTTCTGCTTAATTGGTTTAGAGTCCGGTTTGATGTTGAGACAATGCATCGTCACTTGTGGGTAGAGCCCAGGCATATCTTCGTAGCTCCAATCGAAGACATCGATATATTCTCATATAAGAGATATGAGGCCTTACTTCTCTGTCGGTGACAAGCTTTCACTTATAGATATGAGTTTTGGGAGTGCTTGATTACCCACATCGACTTGGATTACTTTATCTTTAGTGGGAGGCTTTCGTTGTTCAAAACATTTTTTCCGTTAGAGATCAAGCTGCTGAGACCATGAATCGGTGTCGAATGGCTCGATGTCCTCATTCTGCTCCATCAGACTAATTGACGTTATATTGGCGAAGAGTTTTTTGAAGGCTACCCACATACTTACATCTGATTCCCAGCCAGATGAACTCGAGGAATGTGATGGTGGAGATTCATCAGTATCTGATTCAGATTGAACAAACAAACATTTGACAAATCAAACTGTAAAATTTTGGAAGAAGGAAGAGAGCTCTTTCTCTCTTTAAATTATCATCATCCCCTCTTCCCACTTTTCCCTTCCTTCCAAAAAACAAACAAGCCCTAAATAATTTGGGCAGTGTACCTATTTAGGCGCGTGGGACATTGCATGCATGCCACGCCAAATAAAAAGTTTAATTTTTATTAATAATGTACGTAATTCCTAGTGTTATGCTATATAATGAACTATTAGAGAATGAAATGATATTTAATAAAAAATTCCACCTAAAATATGGTTTGTAAATTGAATAGGAAAGAGAAGGCTTAATGTTGGCAGTATTCTAGCAGACAAACTAGTATCAGATTAAGATTAATTGTGAAGTACTAAACATTAAAGATAATAGCATATGCACAAATTTATTGATAAGGGACAAACATGTAATATTAGGTACATAATGTTAGTACAATGTTGAGAGACTTGCAGTATCAAATTTCTTGATCATATGGTTTCAACAGTAGCAAAGGTTAAAAGGTAATGAAGTAATCAAAAGTTATGACACAAATAATTAATCAAAATTTATTTAAAAAAGACTAGTATGAAAACAAATTGAGATTTACTGAAATTTGTGCCAAAAGAAAATTATTCAAAAACTGACAAGTCTATAATAACAAGAGCAATAGTTGATTTGGGGCCTGCTTGTTTTGCCGCAAAACGCCGCAAGTCGCAAGTCGCAAAATTTCTTTTCTATTTTTTGCTATTTGCTTTGTTGAAAAAGCAACTTGAAAAATACAACTCTCATTTTCCCACTTGCAGTTGCTACAGTTAATTTTATGTCATATAAATCTCACTTTTACATCTACATTTTTTCACTTGCAGTTGCTACAATTAATTTTGTGGTCATGTCCCACTTGTAATACACTTGCAGTTCAAAGCAGTTATCTGATAATCAATTTTTAATCTTTAGTTCTTTTATTAGTTTTAATATTTTTATTTAATATTATTATTTAATACTTTATTAGTTTATTAATACTTATACCAATTTTTTAATATTTAAATTACTATATATTTAATTATTTATTTTTAATATAAATAATTACTTTATTAATATTGTAATATACTTTATTATTATATTAATATTTTATTATATTAATATTGTAATAATAGTTCATTATAATAATATTATAATAATAATTTATAATTAAAATTAAAATTTTATTTTATTTTGTTAATTTTATAATTTTATAATATTACAATAATATTATAATAAAATTTAAAATTAATAATTTTTAAGTTTTGTATAGTTTTATAATATTATAACTATATTTCATTATTTTCTTTAAGATTTTTTAATATTTATGTTTTATTAGTATTCTTAAAATTTATTAATGTTCTTTAGATTTTCTTAAAATTTTATATAATTTATTTAGTTGATATTTTAGTAATATTTTACTAATTATATTTTATTAATATATTGTTATAAATAAAATATTAAAATTATTAATATTTATCTCATTAATACAATTTAATTTACAATAGTATATTTAATTTAATAGTATTGATAATATTTAAATCAATGTTACAGTTAATTTTGCGGTCAATTTTTCCACTTACACTTTTACATTACCAACCAAATACCGGAAAACATAATATACTTTTCCATTTACACTTTCACTTTACCAACCAAACACCGTAAAACACAATATACTTTCTCATTTACACTTTCACTTTATTAACCAAACACCGTAAAATACAATATACTTTCCCATTTACACTTTCACTTTATTAACCAAACACCGTAAAATACAATATATTTTTTCCTGCTACAGCTCACTTTTCCCATTCTCATTTTACGACTCAGGACTTGTGGCGTTTTGCCGCAAAACAAACAGGTAGTCCAGAAGTAAAGATAAGTATAACAGTAAGCAGTGACAAAAAATTATTTAATGAATAGCAAATACTCCTTATTCTCTAGATTGTTGGGTTCTTTAGCCCATAAAAGAAGTATATTTTAATGAATAAGAGACATATATAATTCTAATTTCAAATACAAAATATGTAACAAATGGAAACTAAATTAAGTTAAAAGTTGGCATGTTAGGGAGTAGAAGCATGAAGCGCTGCACTGGAGAATCATGAGACGCCTCTCGTGCAGACACTGTTGGCCCAAGAGGTTACACTCTCCAATTGTTTTGTGTTTTGATGATGACAAACCAAATTAGAGCTATTTGGTACTAACAAGTTTGTTAAGATGAGTTTTAGGTTTGGTACCATGTTTAGAGACCATTCGCTTAGCTATTGCAAGAACTTCTAAGTTCCACCAAGCAAGGAAGGCAAATTGCACATCAAGAAGGATCATAGAAGAGAAGCACTAGTAAGGCATTGGATGGCTCAAAGACTTGAAGATAGCTCAAGAAGTCTTCATGTAATTTGTTTTTCAGTTTATAGTATGTTAAAGAATAGTGGATAGGTTTGAAGCTCTATCACACACGTTTTTGCGCACATGCTCATTCCAAAATAATTTCTTATAAATTATACAAAAATATTTTGCATACAAGTTTTTGCCTACAGATACATCTTTATATTTTATACTATTCCCTGTTCAAAAGTATTTTTGTTAAAATCAAAATCCTCTTTATTTTCTTTCTTAAAATTGATTTTTGACCTGATCTGGTCGACCGGGACAGTCGACCGAGTCTGTGTCTGTCTGGTCCGGTCGACCGGACCAGTCGACCGCAGTTCTGGCAGAGGCACGTATCAGTGTGCATGTCTGCCAGTCGACCGGGGCGGTCGACCGAGATATTGTTTTTGCTCACAGGTTTTTTCAGTCGACCGGGTCGGTCGACCGCTAGCCTATAACGGTCAAATTTTTGATCTACCGGTCGACCGGCCCAGTCGACCGATGTGTCCGTTGAACAGTAACGGGCAGATTTTTAGTGAGCTGTTTATTTTTGTCTTTTGTGTTTAAAAATTTTGTTTAAGGATATATTTTGATCTAATTACCTCCTAAACATCAGTAATTATGTTTTATCCCTAAACCCTAGCCCTCTCCTATAAATAGGGGTGTTTGGGGAGAGATTTGTTACAACAATTTTTGCTAGAAAATTCAAAAGTTTAAGGCTTTCAAAAGAGACTTGTTTCTTGGTTTTTGTGCTGAATTTCTCACTGATTTTCTGAAGGGTTTTCAAAAACTCTCTGATTTAATTTTCTTTCTTCACTTACAACAAGAGCTTCATTCCTACTCAATATTCTCTAAGGACCTTTGTAAGGGAAGAGATATTTGAAAGAGAGAGTTTGTGGTCTTTTGACTACCAAGGAAATTACTTGTTCTTGAGATTGTAGGAGTTGGGTACTCCATTGTATTTGAGATCTTTGTGATAATGGAAGTGGTCGGAATCCTTCTGGGGAAGGCGGGGAGTAGAGCTGGGTGCTCGAACCTCGATAACATATCCTTGGGTTTGCGATTGGTTTACATTCTTGCAATTCTTACTCTACTTTGATTGCACTTATTACTTGCTCATCATATTCATTGTCATACTTACTTGCTTGCATTCATCTTGTGATTCTTGTTTGTAATTGTTGTAGCTTTAATTTTTTATTTGCCCTTTGATTAGCATTGTCACCTATTCACCCCCCCTCTAGGTGACTTTTCAATTGGTATCAGAGCTTGGACTCTAGGTTTGGCTTAACATCCATAGAGAGATCCTTAAAATATTGCTAATCAACATTTTCATTTCATTCATTCATCACTAGTAAACATGGCCGACAACATTAAATCCCCACCTAAATTTGATGGTCTCAATTTCCCAATTTGGAAGGTTAGGATGACTATATTTTTGCAATCTTTGGTAGCTTAGTAGCCAAGTCCTTGACCAAACCCTATGAAGCACCCGATGGTGATGAGAGCACTTGGACCGACCTTGACTTTAAACTATATGAGGCTAACTCCAAGGCCCAAAACTCCCTATTGACTGCCTTGAATGAGGATGACCTTACACGGGTAATTCATTGCCAATCCGCCTATGAGATTTGGCAACACTTATTGGTCACACACGAGGGGACTTCACAAGTCAAGAAAGCTAAAATAGATCTCTTGAGGTCCCAATATGAGTCATTTAAAATGCTTGATGATGAGTCTATTGATAGTATGGCTACAAGGTTTACTAAAATCACTAATGGTCTTTCTTCCTTAGGTGATGACATCTCCAACGATCAAAAGGTGCGGAAAGTAATTCGGGCTCTTCCTTCATCATGGGAGATCAAGGCCACCACCTTGAAGGAGTTGAACGACAAGGACGAGATGGACCTCATTAGTCTCATTGGGAACCTAAAGACCCATGAGATGGAAAAGAAGGCAAGAGAAGAGGCCACTACTTCAAAGAAGAAATCCATAGCCTTCAAGACTTCATCCACCAATGATGACGATGAAGATGACGAAGAAGAAGATGAGGAGCTTACTCTACTTGTGCGGAATGTCAAGAGGTTGTACCGAAAGAACAAGTTCAACTTCCGGAGAAATTCGAAGGCAAAGAGGAGCGGAAGATCATATGCTACAATTGCCGCAAACCCGGACATATCATGGCGGATTGTCCGGAGTTCAAGAAGAAAATGACTTCCTCCTTCAAGCCAAAAGCCGGAGGAAAAGAAAGCTTACAAAGCTACGTGGGATTCGGAAAGCGAGTCCGAAGAGGAGGTGGATCAAGCTAATATGTGTTTCATGGCAAACACACCCAAGGTAACCCCTCAATCCCTTGATGATGAAGATGATGATGTAAGTAAGGAAGTTCTAGTGCATGCTTTTGTAGAACTTTCTGAAACTTATGATAACAAGAAACTTGAATGCATAAAATTACAAAAAGAAGTTGCTTTTCTTAAGAATCAACTTGCCATTGTTTCTAAAGAAAAAGATGATATTTCTTCTAATTTCATTTCCATGCAAAAAGAATTTTGTGCCTACAAGAGTACTTGTAAGGCAAAATCTCCTATTATTGATGAAAAAGAAATTTCCTCTTTTAAATCCAAAATGAATGATTTTGAAAAAGTTTTAAATGATTGTGCTTTCAATACTAAGAAACTTGAGAACATGTTTTCTAAAAAGCACACTTCACATGCTAAAATTTCACAAGATAAAATTCTCATGCTAGCACCTCTCATGCTCATGCTCACAATGCTCATGCTCACAAATCACACACCCATTATGCTTTTAAATATGGTAGAGTATATAGATGCACATATTGTGGTAAAAATGAACATTTAGCTAAGTTTTGCTATGATCAACTAAATAGAACAAATAATCTTGTTTGGGTTCATGACACTAACCCTAGAGGACCCAAGAAAATGTGGGTACCAAAATCAAGTCTTAAATTGTTTGATGTAGGTACACACCAAAGCTCCAAGACGTAGGGAGCGGTGGTACCTTGATAGTGGTTGTTCAAGACACATGACATGGGACATCAACAACTTCACAACCCTATCAAGGTACATGGAAGGTGGCACCGTCACCTTCGGGGATGACTCCAAAGGAACTATCATCGGTATAGGTAACATTCAAATTGGTGCATCTCCTATTATTGAGAATGTTATTTTAGTAGATGGTTTAAAACATAATTTGCTTAGCATTAGTCAACTTTGTGATAGTGGACTTAAAGTTGTTTTTGATGATACATCTTGTAAGATTTTTGATGTTAAATCCGATGTTTGTATTCTCACCGGTTTTCGTGATAATAATGTTTATATTATTGACATACTTAATTTAGATTGTTCTACTAAATGCTTAAATGCTTTTGATGAAAATTCTTGGCTTTGGCATAGAAAATTAGGACATGCATCTTTTGACCATATCTCTAGGATTAATTCAAAGGAATTGGTGAAGGGTATACCTTGCTTGAATTTTGGGAAAGACCGCATTTGTAGTGCGTGCCAACTTGGGAAACAAACCAAGTCTTCCTTTAAACCAATCAAGGATATCATGTCAACTAGGCCTTTAGAATTAATTCATATGGATCTTTTTGGACCAACTAAAACTAAGAGTTTAAATGGAAGTAGATTTGCATTTGTTTTGGTTGATGATTTCTCCCGTTTTACTTGGGTTTTCTTTTTACAAAATAAAGATCAAACTTTTTCTCATTTTAAAATTTTTCGAAAAAGAGTTGAAAAAGAAAAGGGTTTTCCGATTTTGAGAATAAGGAGTGATAGAGGTGGTGAGTTTGTTAACCAACTCTTCATGACTTATTGTGATGAAAAGGAAATTAAGCATGAAATGTCTTATCCTAGAACTCCACAACAAAATGGAGTTGTAGAAAGGAAAAATAGAACACTTCAAGAGATGGCTAGGACAATGATAAGTGAGTATGACCTCCCTCAATATTTATGGGCCGAGGCCGTAAACACCGCATGCTATATATCGAATCGTATTTATTTATGCAAAAATTCTTCAAAAACTTCTTTTGAAATGTATCATTCTAGAAAACCAAATGTTGCATATTTTAAAGTTTTTGGATGCAAGTGTTTTGTTTTGAATACTAAGGATAATTTGGGTAAATTTGATGCTAAGGCTTATGAGGCTATCTTTGTTGGATATTCCTCTACTAGCAAAGCATATAGAGTTTTCATTAGATCTTCTCAAACCATTGAAGAATCCATGCATGTTAAGTTTGAAGAATCTAATGTTTTGTTGAGAATGTTGTAGAGTTTGAACCATTAGGTGAAGACATGGAGAGACTATCCTTGAAGGACTCACCCGCTCAAGAAGAAAAGCAAGAATCTATAGGTGAAGTTCAAGAGGATAAGGAGGAAAGCACTCAACCGCTTCCTAAAGCTTGGAGATACGCTACAAATCATCCTAAGGAGCTCATCTTGGGTGATGCATCTAAAGGAGTCACAACGCGCTCCAAACTCCATGACCTATGTGGTAACTTTGCTTTCATTTCTCATTTTGAACCAAAAGACATTCTCGAAGCCGAGACGGACCCATATTGGTTGCTTGCCATGCAAGAGGAACTCAATCAATTTGAGCGCAACCAAGTTTGGCACCTTGTTCCTAAGCCCCACGATAGACCAATAATTGGTACTAAGTGGATCTTTAGAAACAAGATGGATGAGTCCGGAAATGTCATTAGGAATAAAGCTAGGTTAGTGGCCCAAGGTTACACTCAAGTTGAGGGAATTGACTTTGAGGAGACCTTTGCACCCGTTGCACGGCTTGAAGCCATACGGATGACACTAGCTTTTGCATGTTTTAAAAATTTTAAACTTTTTCAAATGGATGTAAAAAGTGCATTTTTAAATGGTTTTATTAATGAAGAAGTTTATGTTTCTCACCTCCCGGTTTTGTTGATCATGTTCATCCCGATTTTGTTTTTAAACTTGATAAAGCTTTGTATGAATTGAAACAAGCTCCAAGAGCTTGGTATGAAAGGCTTTCTAGTTTTCTCATTTCAAATGATTTTATTAAAGGCAAAGTAGACACAACTCTTTTTACTAAGCATGTTGATAATGATATTTTAATTGTGCAAATTTATGTTGATGATATAATTTTTGGATCTACTAATGAGCTTTTATGCAAGGATTTTGAGAAAGTCATGCAACTTGAATTTGAAATGTCTTCAATGGGTGAGCTCAATTTCTTCCTTGGACTCCAAATCAAGCAATTGCAAGACGGAACCTTCATTAACCAAGCCAAGTACGCAAAGGAGCTAGTAAAGAAGTTTGGGCTTGAAGGATCAAAGGCTTGCAACACTCCAATGGCAACTACAACCAAGCTTGATAAGGACGAACAAGGTAAAAATGTTGATATTAAATTATATAGAAGCATGATAGGAAGTCTTTTATATTTGACGGCAAGTAGGCCGGATATCATGTTTAGTGTGTGTCTTTGTGCTAGATTTCAATCGTGTCCTAAAGAGTCTCATCTTATTGCGGTAAAACGCATTATTCGTTATATTAAGGGCACTATTGGAATGGGTCTTTGGTATCCGAAAACTAGAGATTTTTCAATGACTAGCTATTCGGATGACGACTATGCGGGTTGTAGAGTAGATAGAAAGAGTACTAGTGGGACATGTCAATTTCTTGATAATTGTCTTGTTTCATGGTCCTCTAGGAAACAAAATTCCGTAGCTCTCTCAAACCGCCGAGGCGGAGTATGTTGCCGCGGGGGCTTGTTGTGCACAAGTCCTTTGGATGAAACATACTCTCCTTGATTTTGATTTGCACTTTGATCATATAAAAATATTTTGTGATAATACTAGTACTATACACATGACCAAAAATGCAAATCAACATAGTAAGACCAAGCACATTGAGATTAGATATCACTTTCTTAGAGATCATTTTGAGAAAGGTGATATAGATATTGATTATGTTTCCACGGATTTACAACTAGCCGATATTTTCACTAAACCTCTTGATTTTGCTAGATTTTCGTTTATTTGTGGAGAACTTAATGTTTGTATTATTGAATAGACATGTTTTTCATAACCCTTTTTGATGTATGACAAAAAGGGGAGAATAAGTTTACATGACAAAAATAAGTTCATTTGGTCTTGGTTCCATATGAATTTATATGCTTTAATTTTAAAGATTTGTTTTATGAGTTTTATGTTTATGTATGTATGAGTTTTTGAATTCATGTATTTTGAGAATTCTTGTGTTTTAGTTGTTTTGGTATTTTTGGTATCAAGAGCAATTTTTGTGTTTTATATTAGTTTCAATAATTGGTGCATCATTTCAATTATTGGTATCTAGAGCATATTCTTGTGTTTTATGTATAGCATAATTTGAGGGGGAGTTTTTCCTCCCTATATTTTTGTAATAGCCTATTTGTTTTGTCATCATCAAAAAGGGGGAGATTGTTGGCCCAAGAGGTTACACTCTCCAATTGTTTTTGTTTTGATGATGACAAACCAAATTAGAGCTATTTGGTACTAACAAGTTTGTTAAGATGAGTTTTAGGTTTTGTACCATGTTTAGAGACCATTCGCTTAGCTATTGCAAGAACTTCTAAGTTCCACCAAGTAAGGAAGGCAAATTGCACATCAAGGAAGGATCATAGAAGAGAAGGCACTAGCAAGGCATTGGATGGCTCAAAGACTTGAAGATAGCTCAAGAAGTCTTCATGTAATTTGTTTTTCAGTTTATAGTATGTTAAAGAATAGTGGATAGGTTTGAAGCTCTATCACACACGTTTTTGCGCACATGCTCATTCCAAAATAATTTCTTATAAATTATACAAAAATATTTTGCATACAAGTTTTTGCCTACAGATACATCTTTATATTTTATACTATTCCCTGTTCAAAAGTATTTTTGTTAAAATCAAAATCCTCTTTGTTTTCTTTCTTAAAATTGATTTTGACCTGATCCGGTCGACCGGGACAGTCGACCGAGTCTGTGTCAGTCTGGTCCGGTCGACCGGACCAGTCGACCGCAGTTCTGGCAGAGGCACGTATCAGTGTGCATGTCTGCCAGTCGACCGGGGCGGTCGACCGAGATATTGTTTTTGCTCACAGGTTTTTTCAGTCGACCGGGTCGGTCGACCGCTAGCCTATAACGGTCAAATTTTTGATCTACCGGTCGACCGGCCCAGTCGACCGATGTGTCCGTTGAATAGTAACGGGCAGATTTTTAGTGAGCTGTTTATTTTTGTCTTTTGTGTTTAAAAATTTGTTTAAGGATATATTTTGATCTAATTACCTCCTAAACATCAGTAATTATGTTTTATCCCTAAACCTAGCCCTCTCCTATAAATAGGGGTGTTTGGGGAGAGATTTGTTACAACAATTTTTGCTAGAAAATTCAAAAGTTTAAGGCTTTCAAAAGAGACTTGTTTCTTGGTTTTTGTGCTGAATTTCTCACTGATTTTCTGAAGGGTTTTCAAATACTCTCTGATTTAATTTTCTTCTTCTTCACTTACAACAAGAGCTTCATTCCTACTCAATATTCTCTAAGGACCTTTGTAAGGGAAGAGATATTTGAAAGAGAGAGTTTGTGGTCTTTTGACTACCAAGAAAATTACTTGTTCTTGAGATTGTAGGAGTTGGGTACTCCATTATATTTGAGATCTTTGTGATAGTGGAAGTGGTCGGAATCCTTCTGGGGAAGGCGGGAGTAGAGCTGGGTGCTCGAACCTCGATAACATATCCTTGGGTTTGCGATTGGTTTACATTCTTGCAATTCTTACTCTACTTTGATTGCACTTATTACTTGCTCATCATATTCATTGTCATACTTACTTGCTTGCATTCATCTTGTGATTCTTGTTTGTAATTGTTGTAGCTTTAATTTTTTATTTGCCCTTTGATTAGCATTGTCACCTATTCACCCCCCCCCCACCTCTAGGTGACTTTTCAGACACACCACCTTCCCGAAATGCTACCAGTAGCTTCTTCCTCGAGATTTGACAACTTGTACAGTATGATTCGCAAGCTCACCGGAACAGAGACCAGTTGACTAAAAATGAAACATAAGATTAGAGTAAAGAAGAAGTTTACTCTCTTGTTTCCAATGTATTAAATCATGAAGAATTAGGCTTTTTAAATAACCCAAAATGAGGGGTTAGTGAGAGATCTCTCAATAAACACCTCAAATTATGTCATGCCCCTATACTCTAGCTCACAATCGAATGAATTATAGTTGATTTAAATAACAAAACAAAAGAAATAACAAAACTTAAACTTTTTATAATATTTTATAATAATAATAATAATAAGCATAGGATCCAACACAATTAACCTAAAAAAGAATAAATTTCCAGTTTTTGTTAACCGAGCACAGTTTAAATGACAAAACATTAGTTTTTTTTTTTTTTTTTTTTTTCCTCTCTCGCAGAAGACTATAATGCACGTTTGTTTAGACAAGAAATTCTGCCTAGACTTGCGCAAAATCTCTTCAGTATAGAAAAAGTAAGGTTCTCAATGCGAATGTAAAGAGTCATTCAATAATTAAAAAAAGGAAAAAGAAACTGCTTTCAAGCCTACCTCCTTGGTGTCATCGCTGATCTGTCACTTGCGTCTTCCACTAATAAGTGATTACTCAGGGATCTTAGTACAGCATGGGTTGTTTCCCTCTCAACTTTGATATTAGCTCCCGAGAGAGTCTCTGTACAAAAGATGACGAAGTAGAAAAAAACAGTGGAGCGAGCGAGCTTGGAAATTAAATAGGAATAAGACAATTACATCAATGCATTATGGACGGGACTTACAGTACAGTAAGATGATCAATTACAAGATACATGTGTGCATGTGATCATATTGCACTTATTTAATCTTAACCAGCTTAGGACGACCTGATCACCTCACTACAACATAGATCACCAATTACATAGATCACCAGTTACATATTACAAACACAAACACGTGTGCGCATGCACGTGCGTACAATCATGCATGGAAATGCACTTATTTTTAAGTAGAAGTAGATAGATCTTGATTGATTACTAATTAATTATCACTGCATCATCTCCACCTCCATCAGCAGTACTGTCTACAATCGTAGCAGTAGAATTCTGTCCCAAAATTGAAGTTGAAGCTCGAATGTTGGTTCCAGTGGCCCAAATACTTCCGCCGTATATCACAACATTCCGATCAGGCTGGAGGATGAGCACATAATTATTCTGGCCACGCGAGGTTCTGCTCGACCAGACGACACGGCCAAGCGAGTTGTACAAGACAAGTTGCCGTCTCTCTGCATTGTGGCAAAGCAAGGCGGACTGCCAGCGACCTGCACGGTGTTCCACACAAGCATGCCACTCTCATACAACCCCAGGGCGCAATGTCCCCTCACCAACCCAAATCTGTAGTTGCCGTAAAAAAGAAACTGGCCTTCACGGAGAGAGTTGGGCGACAGGAGAGAGTTGTCAGCCATGCAGTGGCGTGGTGTGATGATCACGAGTGCCAGCAGGCCAAACAAAATGGTAGCTAGCTTCATGTTGAGGATCTTTTTGCCATTTTTTCTGTGTTTTTGATTTGCAAGAAGGAGAACCAAACGATAGCTATCTATTTATAGGGGACGATTGTTGTTTATTATAAACAGTAATATTCTGAGCGTTACAATATTAGAGTGGCTGAGTTGTAAATTAACATGTGGTTGTGTCCAATCCTAACCTATATTGTGTCGCGTCAATGTTGTTAGTCAATGGACTCACCCGGAGGCCTCTACCCCGCATGGAACACGATTACATTATTATATTAATATGTAAATGTACGAATGAGTGTGATCACAGAGTTTTACGTTCACAAGAGATCCAGTCCAAAAGCATCATGTCTGTGATTATTACTTCGCTGTTTAAAATTTAATTACAATCTCTCCTGTAAATGTATACTTTGTTGAAAAACTTTGGTTTTCCTTCAATACTATCTTGATTTGTTCAAATTGGCCATTTGTCCTTTCTTTTCCTTCGTGCATTTTGCTCTGTCTATTAGGCTTGTTAATTGGTTGGGTCTGAATTTCCTGTGTAAACTGAACTACTCCCTATTAGATGAGTCTGATTAGATTTTTATACCCGTTGATCGGAATAGCACTCGAACACAATTACTGATCTATTAGTAAATATGTTGAATTAGGATCTACCTGTACCTCATACGCGGATATTAAACGAATGAACACTAAGTGGGATTGGATGTTGATTAGTGATTCGTGCATATTTAAATAAATGCGAATACGAAGAGGATTCAGATATTTCGGATATCCATTAAATAAAATTATTCCTTTGTAATCAATAACAAGAAGAGGAGACGCCATTGAGACATGTCTTAGTGGTAAAGGGATTGAAGTGAAAAATGAGAGGTGTCAGATTCAAGACTTGATCAAAACTTTCATTTTATGCTCTTTAGCGAAACTCGTACACTAGGTAAATTGATGGATAAATCAGCTTATCGTTGTTGAACCCATCACAAGTGAGTTGGACACTTCCCGGCTGGCACCTATCAGAGAACACACAGAAAAGACATCTTTCAAGTTAGAAGCAACAATGTGGTGATAGTTTAAGACCCTTGAGCGTGAGAATCAACAGGTGGAATGGAAAGAAAGGACCGACAGAGAACAACTGTCAGTGTAGTGGATGGAGGTACCGCACAGAGGACAAACGTGGTAGGAAGAACTGGCAGAGGATAATTACCTATGTGGATGAGGGAATGATCGCGCAGAGGACAACTGTAGGCGTGTTGGTGCACTAACAGAGGAGAACAGCTTGGAGTAGTGGTGTGTGTGTGCGTGTTCTGAGGATTAGAGAAGTGATCCCCTTCTCCGAGGATAAGAAGGATCATATATACCTGGCGTGAAAGCCGGTGTGGAGGCGGAATTGGTGGATCGTTATAATTGCACACGATCTGCATGTGCTAAATTTGTTGTAACAGCTGTGATTACTAGCGCTTGTGGTTAGATTACAAGTCAATAAATCTGTCACTATTCATAATTGCCCGCACTTAAAGAGGCCTTACACGTTATGAATGTGGGGAGGATGGAGCAACGTAATGGTAGACGGAGATCTCGGTTGACTGTTGTTTGAAGCTTCTGACTCAGAGTTAGAGACTTCATAATGTGGAAGATTCCAGAGTGGTAAGGTCTACGGAGTGGCAACAGATGATTCTGAATTGGGAATATCTTCAGGACGGAGGGTAGCTCCAGGAGCGTCAGGAGTGGCGCAGGCTCCGGGATGACTCTAAGAGTTATGGATTTCTCGGGAGAAATACTTGGTAGCTTCAACATATGTCATCATCTTGACGCGGATCAAATTTTGACTACTACAGATGCCCCTTTACGCTTATGCACTTGTCATGTAGAGGAGAAGTGGGGAAACATAGTCGATTGAGAGGAGTCTTTTTGTCCTCATCTTTGGTACCTCGTGCATAGAATCGTCCGATATATCTTTGCATTCATTGTGCATCTTCGGGATTAATGGGGAGTGCATATGTTTTACAACCAGCTATTGTTTGGACACATCAAAAGTCAATTCGAATCCTCATATCATGATGACTAGGATCGTGGGGTTTTGTGCTTTGGTGGCGATGATAGATCTTTTGCCTTTATTGTTGACTGAAGATCTAGGTATGTGTTTTCCATGGAAGGATGCAGAGGGAAAAACATACAAATTGTCGTAGAAAATTACAAGTAATTGAAAGGAAAAGTTATAAGAATCTCTACTAAGATTTCTGGAAAAGTGTGCCAGTAGACTTTGGTCAGCGCGTGACCACTTTGTTCTGTTGACATTGCGAGCGGTCGATCTTCGAATACTACTGCTTGAGAATTTCCTTCTCGCCTGATTCTAGAAATCCGCTTGACAGTGGAAGGTCTAGGGAATTTGCACCCTGAATAGAGACTTGAGTCTCTGTAACTCGGAGGAAGCTCAAGAGTTAGAGAGTAATCTCTTAGGATTGAGAATAGAATTTCTCAAGATCCAAAAGTTCAACCATAGCCAAAATTCCAACTAAAAACTCCTTGCACTGAGTTCATTCTCAAGTGGGCTTTTTATAGCCAAGCAAGGTGTGCAAGTGCACCTAAAAATCAGCAAGGCTGCTTGCTTCACGCGAGGCTCAGAATAGCCTCACAGTGAAGTTAAATGTGAGCTTCAGGCGAAGCTACTAGGCTTGCGCCATCTCCGAAGTCTTCACATAATGTGGGATGAAGTGAACGGGTGTAGCTGCCCAATTAGAGTGGTATTAACCCTACAAAAGTAGTGGGGCTACCTTACTAATGCCACGTAAAGAGGATTGGAATGGTAAATTAATTAACTAGGAAAAGCTCGCAGCGGAGCTAACCTTGATCGCGTAGAGCGTCATGCGAAGCTCTCTTGGACTGAGTATATTTGTTTGTTGTCTTATATTATCCCCTTGAATTCTCTATTCGCACTCCGTATTTGACGTTATCCTTGATGATCCTCAAGCTAACCAATTTTGGATTCATATAAATCTGATTTAACTGCTTTTATTTGATGTTATCCTCTCTGATTTGCTCCAATCTTCAGCTGAACATTTGCCCGGATCCTTAATTGTATTTAATTTTGAATTTAATTGGGCTATTGAGTTTGTTTTTTTCCTCCATCTCCTTTAGTAAAGCCTGCACACATTTTGACAATAAATAGGATTAAAAATAGAGTCTATTAAATAATAAATATGAGAATGTGACAATAAGTATGCAGTATCAGCGATGGATCACACCCCCGCACCTATTTTGGCTCATCCTCGAGCAAAATATCAAAACTAAACCTAAAAAATTATTAGACCGCTTTCGCAGGTCACGCGGTTGCACTGAGTATGTGCAACAAACCGTTAAACCTCTAGGTTACCCTAAAAAAAATGAGTTTTGTCTCGTGAGGATTTTCAGTAGATTACTCCCACAAAATCAATAAGGAAATGAAAAAAAAAGCTATAGGAAATTGATCTTACTTGATAATCTCTCGTGGCAACTAACTACTAACCACTAACTTGCTAACTCTTACTTGATAATCCACATGAATCTAATAGCCTCTACTTGGCCTTGCTCTTGCAAGAGCAATTGATGGCTCATGATGATGAATTCTAACACTCTAACATCCTAACTCTCTAACAAGTTAATATTACTTCATTCCATTCTTACTCTTGTTTAGTTTTGATGGTTTAAGTGTAGCCTGCACAAGTTTATTGAGTTTGAATGAGATGAGTTATCTTATGGGTCATGCTTTGAAACGCTCTTGAACTAAACTAGTGATTTTCAAGAATACATGTAAGACAACTATCACTAAGAGGTTAGCATGGTTAGTGGAGCCATTAGTAGTTAGTAGCCATGAGTTTTCTTTCTCTTTTTACTTTGTTTTAGATATACAAACAAAAATCACAAAAACCAATCTCTTCTATGTTTCTCACTTTTTTGTTTTCACCGTACTTCTCTTTTCATTCTTTGTTTTCTTTTCTTTTTATTCTTTCAAACATTGAAGAACAGTTAACATACACGTGAACATACCGTGTAAGTTTCTATCGCCTCCCATCCTTGTGGATTCGACTCGTTTTAGCCTCTATGCTATAACGGAAGTATCGAGGAAGCCAAAGCGCACACACTTTAACTCTTGATTTCAAACAACACTTTTCGTGCACAATTTTCTCCCGATCACTTGGCCTTAAGCTTCTTCTTTTTGTTCTCAAGCAATTGCGAAAGTATCTGCTTGATGATTGGTCACTAATGTTGCATATTTAATATCATATTTCCATACTTATTATAGAATAAAAGCTTGCATTGTCCTAATTAATTGTTTGATTTATTTGCAGGCCCAATCTTTAAGGAGTTGAAGAGAAATGAGCCCAAAGCCCACCAAAATTCTGAATTATCAGAAATTAATTCGCACTCAAGAAATCAGGGCAAAATCAAGAGGTTGAAAACCGGTTGAGAAGAATCCTCTCAGAATCGATCGATTAAAGCCAAGAATCCAAGCCATTTCGTCAGAATCCGGGACCCAAACGAAGAAACTAACTCCAGATAAAGTCAGAAGGAGAAACCAGAGTGACCCACCAACAGGGTGTGGTCACCTGGCCACACCCTGGCCGCGGAAACGCGACAAAAGCCGCGTTTCCGCGGCATTGTTAGGGAGTTAGGGGAGCGTTTGCTCCCCCGACCTCTCTGGGATCTTATAGATTTGGTTTTTGCCTATAAAAGGCCTATACTTGCACTAAAAATGGGACGCCAATGCAGAGTAGGATTTAGCCTAGTTTTCATTTCTTAGTTTAGGTTTTTGTTTTTCTTTTTCATGTAATTGTAATTTTCATTGATGTAAATAAGAGGAGATCAGACTTTCATCGAAGAACAAGAATGAAGCTGGAGCTATAGTGACAATGGTGTAAGGTTTTCTTCCTTTTCTTTGATTGTTATGAAATCAAATCTTTGTTCTTTCTTTGTATGTACTTCTTTTTAGTTTCTTCGTCTTCTTCTTTTCTACTTTACTCTTCTTTTGGTACAAATTGTCTTCCAAGTGAGTCTAAAAGTATCGAAAGAGCCTTGCCTTTGCGAGTGCCACCGATAGCTCATGACGATGGAATTGTGAGTCTCTCTGTATCATTTCATACTTGAAGTAGTCTTGATGATGTAATGTGGAAGAGATCAAAAATCTAATCTTATGGGCTATATGCGCTGAATGCCTCCACTTCAAGGTAAATCGTCGCTAAGAACTCAAGGTAAGCTTTTGGTAAAAGAAGGTAAGTACTTGTCTTTCTTTCTTTTCTTTATTTCTTTAGTATAGATCACCACTTCTTCCAACCTTTCTCCTTCGACTCACTTGTACATATGCTTTCTTTCGCCGTTTTCAGATTTTTTTCCACCTTCTTCATCTCTCACTTTCTTCTTAACTTTAACTATTAACTCTTTTTCTTTTTGTTAACTTAAAAACAGAGTAGAACTATCGTTTTGTTTTCTTAACGATTTCAATACAAGACGTAAACGCTTCTATCGCAAAACCCTCCTTGTGGATCACGACCCGCATAGCCACTTGCTATAGCGGAAGAATTGAGCACTTGCACATTTCCTTTTTTAAGTTCTATAATTCCGTATTTTTTGTGCAGGTTTAGCCTCAATCAAATTTTGGCGCCGTTGCCGGGGAGGGTAACGTTTTTTATTGAAATCTGAATTTATTTGAAAATTTTTTAGAACTAAAACGAACTTTCTTCTCTGTTGCAGGTTATAGGGCAAGCAAAGCAGGAAATCAAAATTGCAGTAACATACAAGTGGCCTTGGGCCTCTTCTCTAGAAAGCAGAGACCACGTGCCTTCTGATTTGCCGCATTTCCACGGCAAAAGAGCCGCGATCCGCGGCAAGGAAGAGTTGACTACTAACAGGTTTTTGCAGGGCTGCTTGGTTTGCAAAAATTCTAGTTTGCTGCAACTTTATTTCTTATATGCCAACATCCTGCTAATAATCAACAGTAAAACGTTTGTTGCAAAAGCAAAAATTGATTAGACGTTTGCATTTTAGGCACGTGTCTTTTCAATTCATTTATTTTTACTGTTGAAGAGTGCTGGAGTAAGGTATGTTTGCATTACATGTAGAATAGGAATCATCTCTTGCTTGATTTTCATGATTTGAGTGAATCTTATTTACATATCTTGTACACTTGCACTAATTGATTTTAAGGGCACCAACCCAATAACAAGATAAGGTGAGGATTTAATCACCCTTCCTTAGCCCAAAAATCAGAATCCAAGCACTCACTAACCCAAGCCTAACTTAAAATGAGTAGACGTTGGCCCTAGGGACATCTCGGACTCAATTAGGAGATTATCCTAAGGGGGAAAGGTGTTAGAACTTGACTCTTGCCAAATCAGTGTCTAGGAAAGGGATTAAGGGCCGAAAGCCCGAAGGTTGGTGGTTATTTAATTAAGGAACGTCTTTGACGGAAAACCTCCCACCAACCTTGCCCTGACCTGGCTGATTAGCTTGTGGTCAAAGTCTGCATTGGACCTCCCGTGGACAGTCTAACCAGTTATGAGTCATCTAGGTCATAGGTCTACCCTAACTTAGGTTAGAATTTTTTCTTTTTCTTTGTTTGTTTATTTGTTTGTTTTTCTTTCTTTTTGTTTGTATTCCATTGTGTGATATGGCCTATAATAATAATTTTTTCAACTTTAATAATAATCCATATTACACATCGAATTCTTTTTCGGATATTACCAACCCGGCATATCATAACTTTAACCAACCTAGTGTGCCGGATTGGTCTTATCCGAATCAATATAACTCATGTCCCCCATCTAATAACTATAATGTCCATAATAATTTCAACTCTTCACCGAGTCAGTGGGATTCACCTCCCCGAGCATAATTATCAACCAACTTGTCCTCCTTCTCCACCTAGTCCACAATATTTTCAAGATTCATACTCAGTTCCACCCGTCCAAATAGGAAACCATCATTTTGGAAAGGAGTATGCGTGAGTCCAAACAACAATCAAAAATCTGATGGACTCACAATTTCACTACCACTTCCAAAACAACTCTTCATCTTTTCAACAAGACAATGAACCCATCAACTATGAAAAGATGCTAGAAGCCATGACTCATGCTCAAAATGCTCGTAATCGTGACATAGATATGATGTCGAATCTTACGTTCTCACCGTTGGACCAGTTCTGATGTCACTAACCATTCTGTTAGAGCGAAGAGTCATGTAGTTTTGGAAATCAAGATTCCATTTCAGAACAACCATTTGAACTTGCCCAAACTCCAAATTTTGAAAAGATATTGACAGTTTAGCAGTTTTTCTTTTCCTGAAATAGAACTTGAAAATGAATATGATCCTGAACCCCAACTTAGTGATTCAATTCTACTTCCTTATTCGATTATGACTCTGGTATCTTCACCTGATTTCGATCTTTTCCCGAGTCAACGTTGGATCCTGTGCCTATTCATCATGAATTGAATCCCCCGTCTTTGAGGATCATATTGAACTTGACCAATTATACAATTTTGAAAGTCCTATTGACAAATTGGCAAGTTCTCAATTTTTTGATATTGAACTCAATGAGATATGTGACCTAGATTCTCAAATCTGTGATCCAGTTCAACTTTCTGATCAATTTGACTCCTGTTTTGTTACCAAACTTGAGTAATATTTTAGAGTCAGTTTTGATTCCTCCACCTATCATTCCTGAACTGGAATCACCCATATTAGGTCACATTCATTGTTGGAAAATACATTTGGACTTGAGTTTCAACTTCTTGACTTGGACCCTATTCCTGAATCAATTTCGACTCTTGAACCTTTACTTGACTTAAGTTACCTTCCTGAGTCGGTATTAGTTCCTGTACTTCCTGAGTCCAAGTCAATCATTCTATCATTTCATACTCCTTTCTGGGACGAGGTGGTTGACAAATTTGACTCCGAATCAATTATGGAATATGAAAATTAGATGGGGTCAAATTAATTAATAAAATCCTTTATGGACACATCTTTTTAGTGGGTTATATTAGAGTAATTTCTGGTGGGTTCCTCCGAGCCCCAAGAAAAGTTGATTGGGCCGCGTTTCGTGGATCAATCAGACCACCACCGAAACCACCACCTTAAGGTAACCATTTTCCTCCCTTTCTTCTTTTTCATGCATCTATGCATTAATTCATACATTGAGGACAATGCATGAGATAGGTGTGGGGAGGGTCTAACATAACTTTTTTTTCTTTAAAATAAAAAAATTAACATTTTTCTTTACTTTTAAAAACTTTTTGAAAAATAGAAACAATATTTGACTTATTTTTGTAAGAAATTAAGTTAATTTTAAGGAATAGGAAAATTCAAATTAGGATTTCTTATACTTGGTCAAAATAAGATTATTTGTTTGATTTTTAGAGTTAGGAGATAATTTGTCAAAGTAATTTAGTCTTGATCTTTACCTTGATGAAATATGCACCTTCATACACTTACACACTTAGGGTTCAAAACAAAGATTCTTATGCCTTATAAAAAAAAAACAAGTCTAATTATTGATTAGCTAGGTGCTTTGGCCTAAGCAAGCCTTAGTTTTATGCGAAAGATGATTAGATAAGTTATAAAAAATATATATATACAAACAATCTAATTATTGACTAGCTAGGTGCTTTGGCCTAAGCAAGCCTTAGTATTTATGCGAAAGATGATTAGATAAGTTTGAAAAGAAAAATCCTCTGATTAAGCTGGGTATTTGTGCCTAATAAAGCATAAGTATTCACGCCTAAAAAGAGATTCATATAATAAAATCCTTAGTTTTGTGGCCTTGTTTGCTCGAGTCCTTAAGTCCTTGGGGGTGTCTTCTCACCTGGTGCCCTAAGACCGTCTGCTTTGGGAGTCATCGATTAAAGGCTCGTTACATGGGCAGATTAGAAAGCCTAAACTAAAGAATAATACCACCAAAAAATATATATATATAAATAAATAAGCATAAAGTTAGAGTTAATGAACCCTTAGTCAAAATTTTCACAGTCACAAGTGCATATGACTTAGGGTAAAGTAATAGACTAGATGAGAAGTACAATTTGACTCCTTACTTTGATTGATAACAAATTTTTGAATAAAGACTAAGTTTAGGAATGAAAAATTCGGTTTTTCTATAACTTATAAATTGCTTAGATCTTACAATTATATTTCAAATATTTTTCTCTTTCAAATGCTTTTCGAAAATACTAACTCTTTATTTCTCTTCTTTATGAATTTTGTGGGTGCAATCCGCTGAAAACCCTCACGAGACAAAACTCGTCCTCTAGGGGAAACCTAGAGGTTTAACGGCTTGTTGCACATGCTCAGTGCAATCGCGCGACCTGCGAAAGTGGTCTAATAATCCTTAGTATAGTTTAGTTGTTTTGCTCGAGGACGAGTAAAAGATAGGTATGGGGGTGTGATTGTTCACTAATGTTGCATATTTAATATCATATTTCCATACTTATTATAGAATAAAAGCTTGCATTGTCCTAATTAATTGTTTGATTTATTTTGCAGGCCCAATCTTTAAGGAGTTGAGAAATGAGCCCAAAGCCCACCAAAATTCTGAATTAATCAGAATAATTCACACTCAAGAAATCAGGAAAAAATCAAGAGGTTGAAAACCGGTTGAGAAGAATCCTCTCAGATCGATCGGTTAAAGCCAAGAATCCAAGGCCATTTCGTCAGAATCCGGGACCCAAACGAAGAAACCAACCAGATAAAGTCAGAAGGAGAAACAAGAGTGACCCACCAACAGGGTGTGGCCACCTGGCCACACCCTGGCCGCGGAAACGCGGCAAAAGCCGCGTTTTCGCGGCATTGTTAGGGAGTTACGGGAGCGTTTGCTCCCCCGACCTCCCCGGGATCTTATAGATTTGGTTTGCCTATAAAAGGCCTGTACTTGCACTGAAAATGGGACGCCAATGCAGAGTAGGATTTAGCCTAGTTTTTCATTTCTTAGTTTAGTTTTTGTTTTCTTTTTTCATGTAATGTAATTTTCATTGATGTAAAATAAGAGGAGATCAGACTTTCATCGAAGAACAAGAATGAAGCTGGAGCTATAGTGACAATGGTGTAAGGTTTTCTTTCTTTTCTTTGATTGTTATGAAATCAAATCTTTGTTCTTTCTTTGTATGTACTTCTTTTTTAGTTTTCTTCGTCTTCTTCTTTTTTACTTTACTCTTCTTTTGGTACAAATTGTCTTCCAAGTGAGTCTAAAAGCATCGAAAGAGCCTTGCTTTTGCGAGTGCCACCGATAGCTCATGACGATGGAATTGTGAGTCTCTCTGTATCATTTCATACTTGAAGTAGTCTTGATGATGTAATGTGGAAGAGACCAAAAATCTAATCTTATGGGCTATGCGCTGAATGCCTCCACTTCAAGTAAAATCGTCGCTAAGAACTCAAGGTAAGCTTTTGGTAAAAGAAGGTAAGTACTTGTCTTTCTTTCTTTTCTTTTATTTCTTTTAGTATAGATCACCACTTCTTCCAACCCTTTCTCTTTCGACTCACTTGTACATAGTCGCTTTCTTTCGCCGTTTTCAGATTTTTTCCACCTTCTTCATTCTCACTTTCTCTTAATTTTAACTATTAACTCTTTTTCTTTTTTGTTAACTTAAAAACAGAGTAGAACTATCGTTTTGTTTTCTAACGATTTCAATACAAGAACGTAACGCTTCTATCGCAAACCCTCCTTATGGATCACGACCCGCATAGCAACTTGCTATAGCGGAAGAATTGAGCACTTGCACATTTCCTTTTTTAAGTTCTATAATTCCGTATTTTTGTGCAGGTTTAGCCTTAATCACTTGAGTTGTCGATAGATCTTGTTGAACATGAATCATATGGAGTTGCTCCCTCTGGATCTGAGATTGCTGCTC